>JARQZK010000724.1:1697500-1927500 GCA_030704885.1 Cynegetis impunctata
CTCAAATACCTTATTTCAAGTCAGATATTTTGTATTTTTTTCTGAAAAAATATATAGGTATTTTACTTTATTTTACCATACTGGTTATTAGTAAGAAACAAAAATAATTGAGGAATTTTCTGTAAAAAATAAATTACCAGTTTTCGAAAATTATGAATGTAAATTAAATTCCAAATTTGATAAAATTTTGTATTATGCCTTTAAGACTTCATTTTAAGCCCTAGATGAATAAGATACTTTGTATTTTTTCTCAAAAAGTATATATATTACTTCATTTTTCAATACTGGTAATGAGTTAGAATCGGAAAAATTTGTAATTTTCTGTAATAAATAAATGACCAGTAGGTAAAACAATAATAAAACTAACACAAGTTATTGTTCCTAGGAAAAACTTAGCAATATTTTTGTTCATTATCTGATTTTTGGGAATTATTATAACTTATTACATTTGCTAAAATAACACTTTAGTTTTGAGGAATCGAAATATCTCAGCTACCAGATGAAAAATAAAACACTTCTCAATTCGTATAATTAAACTCGTTTTTTACAACTATGAATTAAAATCATATTATATCATCTCCATTCGTCGGAAATTTATCCATTATTTCTTAAGTCATATACCACTAAAACTACTTCTGGTCTATTGTTAGATGAATGTTTCACCTGTTTCTATTTATTTAACATTGCTGTAATCTTGAAACTAGGTATCATCAAATAATTATACCAACCACATTAACCTTGACATAAAGTAAGGCGCACAAATAACTGGTCTTCATTTAGTTTCCTAATTCATTCCATCTTAGAACTAGAATCAACAAATAAAGTGCAGATATAAAGGTTTTTCCAGCATTAAATTTTATGGATGTAGATGTTTTTGATTCAGAAGTAATAATATGCAAATTCAATTTTCTTCCAAAATGGAAGATCTATCGTATTTGGTTCATTGAAGTCACTAAACCGCTAGCCTTGATATCTGCAAGTATAATAATTGAATATACATAAAAAAATCTCACCGACACATTGTTTGCTTATTTTTTTCTCTCTATCTCACCCTTGGAATCTTTAGAACATTTATGTGTTATCCAAATATGTAGCTGGCTGTCCAATTATTATTCACAAAATGATTCTTAGATTGTTCAAGAGTTATTTTATGAACTGAAATATTTATGAGAGGTATGGGTACCTACCTATATCATGTCCAAATGCGACAGACAGTGCTAATAAGAAGTAAAGTAATATTACACGACATGAAAGAAAAATTCTTTCCATTTTAAATATTTAAATATATATATATATATATAAATATATATATATATATATATATATATATATATATATATATATATATATATATATATATATATATATATATATATATATATATATATATATATATATATATATATATATATATATATATATATATATATATATATATATATATATATATATATATATATATATATATATATATATATATATATATATATATATATATATATATATATATATATATATATACCTATATAGCAGTGGCGGCTCGTGAGGTGTTGGTTTAAGGTGGCTAGAAGAGGTGTTAAAAAATACACCATAGGCGCCTTATAATTTAAAGAAAATCAAAGTAAAACAAGCACCCTAAAATATTAATTTCTTTGAAAAAAAATTGTTTTCACTTTCGAGTGTCTACCTTAATCTGCGACAAGACATGTTCCTGGGATTTTTCATGCCTTTCCGGAGAACGTGATAAAAAATTTTTATCGTCAAATCCTAAGCGGCCCCAAACAGAGACACTTTCCCTAGTAAAAAGTAAACACTGCCAACAAAATAATTTATTTTTTACCTGTGATCCGGTTAGCCAAGGATGTCTCTCATAATTTCTGATATTAAAACCGCGATTCTGTTGTTTGTTACGCTGCACCAAATTGTGTAATTCCGGGGTAGCTCGCAATGTTTTTATTAAAACTTTATCTTTTTAGATAGTTAGTGCGCTAAAATTATGGAATAAGAAATATTCCACTAAGTCACCATTGAAATTTTTAAAATTAACTTCAGTAACCGAACTCATTTTGAAAACAATACGCCAGCAAAATAAATTAAGTTTTCGTCCACGACTAGTGACAACGTTCAGCGGTCCATGTCCAACGAATTCACTCGATTTTACCCGAAAGCCTATAGTTGTGATTCGTCGACATTGTGTGAGAATTAATGTAGGTATCCTCTTTGAACCGAGGAGCTAGCTTCAATCGATGTTGCATTTACCCGTCTTTTCTATTTCAATGAAGTGAATAAGGTATTCATTCGCAGCGTTTCCTTTTCTCTCTGGCATGGCATATGGTATAATGAACGCGTCTATACCTTATTAAGCCTCTGCAGCATTGCCACTGTTGATATTAATTCTTGAAATGAATTAAATGCAGTAAGCAGTAAATATAAATACCTTCTATCGTAATTAATAAATTATATTATATAATGTAGGTTGAAAGGAAGGTAGGTGCTTCAAATAATATGATTTTGATTAATATGAATATGCTGAATGCTGACTATTCAATATAATATAGTAGTGATACAGGGATATTATTGAGGAGGCGGCTTAGCCTCCATAGCCGCCCCTGCTATATAGTCACCTAAGGGCGTAACCCTCAATTTTTAAATTTCGAACAAATAACAGTTTTCTCAATTGTATGTTTAGGTAATTTAACTCAAACAAATGTTGTTTTTCAATAAATTTGCTATTTTATTATTATCCAGAAAAAAATTCTTGAATTGGACTTCTACTTAAAATAATCAAAAACTGTTAAAAAATATGGGTTACATCCTTTTATATATATATATATATATATATATATATATATATATATATATATATATATATATATATATATATATATATATATATATATATATATATATATCAGGCGTGGATCCAGAGGGGGGAAAAGTTGCATATTTCAGAGGTCAATTATATGGATTTAAAAAATCTGATCTAGCTTCTTAGGTTCTGGAGTTATACAGGAAAAATCGAAAATGTCGAAATTCTTCTTTTGCCTGTATCTTTTTATTTTAGGAATTTTTTTAAAACAAATTTTCACTTTGCCATTGAAACTTTTTGTAGGCTATCCAAATATCTGAACAAAAATTATGTACAGGGTAGCGTCTGAATTAGGCCACCCTCAACTTTTAATTTTCAAATATGGACCTGTATTTTTAATAGCATTTTTTTGAATGCCAATAGTCATGTTTCATATTGTTATAGTATTTTCATCTGAATTACAGAGTATTTTGGAAGTATTGAACAACTACCAGTGAAATTTCAACTTTTTATTTTAAAAAAATTTTATAGAATAAGGTATAGAATGCCTAGTATTAGTTCAATATTTCCAAAACACTTCATGATTTCGACAAAAATATGAAACATGACTCTTGGCATTTGAAGAAATGCAACAAAAATACAGGTCCGTATTTGAAAATGAGAAGTTGAGGGTGGCCCAATGTGTATGATACCCTGTATATACATGTCATTCAGATAATTGGAAATGCCACAAAAAGTTGCTATTGAAAACTGACAAAATTTGAAAAAAATCATATTTCCAAAACACTCTGTAATTCAGATGGAAATACTACGACAATATGAAACATGACTCTTGGCATTCAAAAAAATGCTATTAAAAATACAGGTCCGTATTTGAAAATTAAAAGTTGAGAGTGGCCCAATTTATACGATAACCTGTATATAATTTTTATTCAGATATTTGGATATCCTACAAAAAGTTGCAATGGCAAAGTGACAAACTGTTTTCCTAAAGTAAAAAGAAATAGGCAAAAGAAGAATTTCGACTTTTTCGATTTTTCATGTATAACTCCATAACTTAAGAAGCTAGATCAGATTTTTTTTATCCATATAATTGACCTCTGAAATATGCAACTTTGCCCCCATTTAACCATCCGTCTATCTCTTACCGTTATCGAAGTCCCCATGCATAGACTCGAATTTGATAGCCCTGTATATACAAATATATATATATATATATATATATATATATATATATATATATATATATATATATATATATAAAATTAAGTGAACTAGGACATTTATTCGAAACTAATCAAACAAACCTCCTAGCGGAGCTGGTTATAAAAGTTCACGAAGCATCGAAATATCAACATCTACCCTAGACGGTAATTGTTAGAAATGTTAATTTGTTTATCACAATCGATGGAAATTGATAGACAGACTGTTTCGCCCTTATTGGGGCTCATCAGTATCATCCATCCACCGAGAGTGATAACCAAACCAACATTTCAAACAGTCATACATATTTCTTCTAGTAACTCCATGACATATAAATATGACACAGCGCCACCAGTCGGAAACAATTGAACCACATCTTTCAGACAGACGAAAACATTTCGGCAACGAGAACTAGTACGTCCGGAACACCCGAAGGTGGCTACTATATTCGCTAAGCAAGAGTAAAGTTGACACATCAATTCGATGTGATTCAACTGACTGGCGGCGCTGTGTCATATTTATATGTCATGGAGTTACTAGAAGAAATATGTATGACCGTTTGAAATGTTGGTTTGGTTATCACTCTCGGTGGATGGATGATACTGATGAGCCCCAATAAGGGCGAAACAGTCTGTCTATCAATTTCCATCGATTGTGATAAACAAATTAACATTTCGAACAATTACCGTCTAGGGTAGATGTTGATATTTCGATGCTTCGTGAACTCTTATAACCAGCTCCGCTAGGAGGTTTGTTTGATCAGTTTCGAATAAATGTCCTAGTTCACTTAATTTTATAACCACGGGCGTGTTTTCCGTTTAACACGAATAATCTTACTTATATATATATATATATATATATATATATATATATATATATATATATATATATATATATATATATATATATTATATATATACATATTTATATATATATATATATATATATATATATATATATATATATATATACATATTTATATATATATATATATATATATATATATATATATATATATATATATATATATATATTAATATATACCTATACTATATATACGAGGAAGTAAAGCTTGATAAGTAATCGTGAGAAACAGCCGGTAGTAATTAACAAATGCAATTTTTCATTTCCTCGCACCGGAGAAAATCGATCTATTTAAATTTTGTGATATAATTGAAGCTTGAGGTGTAACCGTATTCGATTGATATACCGGAGAAAGTATGGTATATTCTCACTTCGTTATATATATAAGATCGATCAAGTTCAATATCATTGAAAATCATTGAACTGTTCAGTAGCAGATTTATCGAAAGTGAAAGGACATCAATGATTTAGGTAAAATAAGTTGTACCGCCTGTTAGTTTTCCCAGAACGTAAAGTATTATACCATTTATTGAAATTAACAAATTAGAAATCTGAACTTTTCCTTTTCTTATACGAAGTGGGGAAATTCAGATGGTTTCTGAGGCGATCCAAAATTTTGTATAGTATGATCGACAAACATAAATGTATCTTCGGAAAATAATGAAAAATTTAAAGACTCAATTTCAAGCCCATTGGCAGTTGGGAACCGTGGTAAAACTGTAGGTCATTTGAGGTAAAAAAAATCACCTTAAGGGTTGAATAATTGAAGCAGATAAAGAAAATTATTGTGTTTTGGACAACATAACATTAATTTCTACGTTACTCAGAAACAAGTTCATCATTATTATAGCAAGCACATGTTCATTTCTAATAAAAAAAATTAAGTTACAGAATATATGCTGTACAGTTATACATAGTCAGCCTTTGTGAAAATCTGTTACATTTTCACTTTTATATTCGTTTTATCCGGATTATCGACTATCCAGATTTTTGACGTCCGAATTATCGACGCTCTATTGTTTATTTATATATATACTAGCTGACCCGGCAAACGTTGTTCTGCCATATAAATTATTGTTATCTATCTATCTTTCTATCTATTCATCTATCTGCCGATGTATATCTACCTATCTATCTATCTATCTATCTAGATAGTTATCTGTCTTTCTATCTATCTATCTACATATCTATCTAACCCGGCAAACGTTGTTCTGCCATAAAAATTATTTTTATCTATCTGTCTTTCTATATATTCATCTATCTGCTAATGTATCTCTATCTATCTATCTAGATAGTTATCTATCTTTCTATCTATCTATCTATCTATCTATCTATCTATCTATCTACATATCTATCTATCTATCTATCTGACCCGGCAAACGTTGTTCTGCCATATAAATTATTTTTATCTATCTAAATAGGGGTTGATCGTAGAGGGGTGAAAATTTAGGGTTGTATATATTTTTGAATGCTGTATCATAAAAAAATAGAACAGAAAATGTTGTCAGAAAAATAAAGACAAAAATTGAGGGGTGGACTACCCTCAACATTTAGGGGGATGAAAAATAGATTTTGTCGGATTCTCAGACCTAACCGATATGCACACAAAATTTCATGAGAATCGGTCGAGTCATTTCGAAGGAGTTTAACAAATAAAAAATAAAGGTTGATCGTAAAAGGGTGAAAATCTAGGATTGTATGTATTTTTGTATGCTGTATCATAAAAAAATAAAAACAAAAAATGTTGTCTAAAAAATGAAAAATAAAATTTAGGGGTGGACTACCCTTAACATTTAGGGAGATGAAAAATAGATGTTAGCCAATTCGCAGACCTACTCAATATGCTCACAAAATTTCATGAGAATCGTTCAAGCCGTTTCGGAGGAGTATGGGAACGAACATTGTGACACGAGAATTTTATATATAAGATATATATATATATATATATATATATATATATATATATATTAATATATATATATATATATATATATATATATATACATCAGTGGCGGCTCGTGAGGTTTTGGTTTGAGGAGGCTACAAGAGGTGTTAAAAAATACACCATAGGCGAAAATTTTTAGGATTTCAAGGTTAACCGCCTTATAATTTAAAGAAAATCAAAGTAAAATAAGCACCCTAAGCTATTAATTTGTTTTCACTTACGAGTGTCTACCTTGAGACCTACAACTCCTATTTACAATATTCATAAAAACTCTTCTGAGCCAATTAATCAATTCATCTATTCATCAAATTTTTTTTTCTTTCACAAAATAGGTACCTACCTACCTACTTAACGAATTTGTTAACAGCTGGTGAGAGCAAATAAAAAGTTATTATATATTTTTGAAGATTAGCGATCTTTAACGTTAGCAAAATGATCTATAATATCCTCATAAAATTTTTTGTCTTTCGCCAAAAGTTTTACCAATTCCTTTTCAATAGACAACAAACTAATATTTTTCAAACGATCCTGGCTCATTGAATTTCGTAAATAAGTTTTAATTCTCTTAAGAGTGGAAAACGAGCGCTCTACGGAAGCCGATGTCACCGGGAAAGAAACAATTAGACATAAGAGTTTATAAACTTGAGGTAAATCTTGATTCAAATCATTATCAAAAAGGTATTTAATAGTCCTCACATGTTTTTCATTTTGCCCCAAAATTTCATTGTCATTATAAACAACACACAGTACACTTTTTATGGCCACCTTATCAAAAAACGTGTATTTTTGACATAAATTTTCCAAAAGGTTATCTGGAAAATTTGCCGAAAATCCGGTTAACAAATGTTTATTGAGTAAGTCGAAGAAATGCAGTTCTTTCAAATCAGAGAACCATATTTCTATTTGACCCCTAATAGTATCCAAAATTTCATAAAATATTTGCTTATAGTGAAGCTCCATATCTGCGTAACTAAATTTCTTTCATTTTGGGCTAAATTGAGTCGTATCATCACTTGTTTTAAAATAAACTTCTGCACGAAATTCTGAAATTTTTTGCAAAAGAAACTTGAGCCGATTTCGTGAGTGAATTACATCTGAAAACTTGTGCTGTAAGATTTGAAAAACTATTTCTGTTTGTTCAAAAATTAATTTAAAGATGTTTAAAACATATATAAATTCCTTATCTTGTAAGTAAGATATTAATCCGCGTGCTGTATTTAAAGTTACTTTATCGGTGAAAAATTCTTCACTTTCAACTAGGTATAGAATTAAATCCTCAAATCCTAAGCGGCCCCAAACAGAGACATTTTCCCTAGTAGAAAGTAAACACTGCCAACAAAATAATTTATTTTTTACCTGTGATCTGGTTAGGCAAGTATGTCTCTCATAATTCCTTGTATTAAAACCGCGGTTTTGTTGTCTGTTACGCTGCAACAAATTGTTTAATTCAGGGGTAGGTCGCAATGTTTTTATCAAAACTTTATCCTCATAACTTAGTGCACTAAAGTTATGGGATAACAAATATTTCACTAAGTCACCATTGAAATTTTTGAAATTAACTTCAGTAACCAAACTCATTTTAAAACAATACGCGAGCAATATAAGTAAACACGCTGCTGTTTTCGGCCATTAGTAACTACGATCACACTACGATTCAATTAATGCTTTCCAACGAATTCACTCGATGTCACGCGAAATTCTATAGTTGTGATTGGTCGACATTGTATGAGACTGGGTTCCTATCGGTGTTGCCATTTACATGTGTTTTGCTTTTCTGTTGCAATGAAGTATTCATTCGGAGTATTTGCACCGTTGTTTGCTTTTCTGTGGCAGGCATAATGAACGTTGAGAATATACCTTTCTAAGCCTCCGCAGCGTTGTCATAAATCTTGAAATGAATAAAATGCAGTAAATGTAAATACCTTCTATCTTAATTAATAAATTATATTATATAATGTAGGTTGAAAGGAAGGTAGGTGCATAAAATAATATGATTCTGATTAATGTGAATATGCTGAATGCTGACTATTCAATATAATATATTAGTGATACACGGAATATTATTGAGGAGGCTTAGCCTCCTTAGCCTCCTTTGACTAGCCGCCCCTGAATACATATATATATATATATATATATATATATATATATATATATATATATATATATATATATATATATATATATATAAATATATATATATATATATATATATATATATATATATATATATATATAAATATATATATATATATATATATATATATATATAAAAATATATATATATATATATATAAATATATATATATATATATATATATATATATATATATATATATATATATATATATTCACAATATAATATTTCTTGGTGTTAGGTCACATTAATTAACCCAATTTAGTGTAAAAATGAGTTTAGTGCCTAATTATGTGAAAGTTAAATTCAACATCAATAATAGTTTAACCGAAAAACTGAAGAAGATGGTACAAAAACAGTGGATAAGAGAAGAAATTAATTCCTTACATAAAAAACGACATATCTGCAGATCCTACCTGAAACTTGTTCACACTAACCTTTTTCGCCATCTTCAAGCCATTGAGTTCGATATTTTAGATGATACAGTGAGAGAAAAAGTGAGTAAAATTATATACACTAAACGTCAATCTCAACAGAAGAAAATAAGTATATTGTCAGCGAAACAACAAAAACCAACCATTACACATGTGACACAACCAATTTACGACTTCTATCCAAGGTTCAAGAACCTTTCAAATACCAACTCTGATATAGAAGAAAATGAGATTTTGAATAAAGGTCCGAAATATTCACCCAATTTCACAAAAAAAACATGAGAAGGAAATCTTGGGAGTACACTTGGAAGTTGCAATCCAACAAAATATAAAAATAATTGCACAGCCTAACACAGGTAAACATATTCTGGCAAATACCATAAGAAATGAAGCGACTGGAGAAAGGAAACACCGTGAATATAAAATCATTCAAAACATAAAAGAGAAAGTCAAAAATAACAACCTAGTACTAACCAAAGCCGACAAAGGAAACACTTTAGTATGTTTGAAGCAAGAAGAGTACATTGAAAAAATGGAAGAGGTCTTATCCAAATTAGATATTTCCCTTTTACAAAAAGATCCCACGACGTCCTTTTTAACTCAAATTAAATCGAACGTACAACAAGCGTCAGAATTGTTGGATTCCTTTTACCTAAAGAAAAAAGTTATTCCAATGAGTGCTGAACCTCCCGAATTATTCGGTCTTGTTAAAGTACACAAAGACGGCCTACCCATTAGACCAGTTGCCTCGTTTTCGAAAGCTCCTTCTTGTAAACTTTCAAAATTTTCTCAACACAGCCTTCAAAGAACATACTCATTTCTCTCCAAAATATAGTGTGAAAACTCATTAGAACTCATACAAAAATTAGAAAAAATCGATTTTGATAAAAATTTTAAATAAGTGTCCTTCGACGTCTCCAACATGTTTCCTAACATACCTACGGAAGAGTGTATACCTCTAATTGAAAACATCTTAGAAAAACAAAAAACTCTTTCCAGCAACAATAACAAAATTCACAACATTATTTAATGTTGTTTTGAGACAGAACTTTTTTAGATTCAAAAACAAAATTATATTTACAGAATTCAGGTCTTCCTATGTTCTCCCCTCAGCCCGTTATTAGCAGACATATTCATGTACAACATGGAAACCACTATATTAGAATCAAATCTATCTAAAAAACATATTATTTTTTGGTACCGCTATGTGGATGATATCTTGGTTGGATTCAATGGGACAGACCGACATATTAAATTATACCTAACATATCTAAATTCAATACATGATAAGATCAAGTTCACAGTAGAAACAGAACAAAATAATTCGTTAAATTTTCTCGACCTAACAATATCGAAACAACAGGATAAATTTTCATATAGAATATTCCGGAAACCTACTTTCTCAGACGCCATCATAAGTTATAATTCTTTCAGTCCAATTAGCCATCGACTCGCGGCTCTTAACTCAATGATTCACAGGGCTTTTTCGGTTCCTTTATCAAAACAAGACCTTATGGTAGAAATTGACGTGATTCGCGCGATAGGTATTAACAATGATTTTCCACTAAAAATAATAAATAGTTTAATTTCGAAAAAAGAGAAACATTTTATCAATTTTGAAATTATATGGACCATACTGCAATAACAAAAAATGTACAAAAGTTTGTGAGCATCCCTTATACGCACATCCACTCTACAAAAATCATACAAATCTTAAAAAATAATAATTAGAATACTGCTTTTTCGAGTCACAACAGATTAGATAGAATGATTTTTAATAACAAAATGTCAAAAGTCGATCAAATGAAGAGAACAGGAATTTATAGAATGGACTGTGAAGAATGTAATTCAACATATTTAGGTCAGACTGGGATATGTTTTGTAAACAGGCAAAAAGAACATCTAAAAACACGGACAATCAGCATTTAGGGAACATCTAGAGTCAAAAAAACATAACATCTCATCCTCTTTCAAACCAAAAATTCTTCATTACTGTGATAAAGGTATGATCATGAACTTCCTGGAAGCCATGGAAATAAACAAGATCCAAAAATCCCATAATTACATTCTTCTTAATGACCAGTTAGACTTAAACCACTCCCCACTGTTAAATCTCTGATAACTTGGACCCATCGATTACATTTTACCACCCCCAGGTACCGAACCGAAATACTTATATATTTTCAAGCGATGTCTTTGCAATTATGTATTCAGTCTTGATAATGCTGTAACAGGCGAAACTAGTCGAATAAAAAGTTATTTTCATTTTGTGGTTTTTAGACAAGTTGTTTTCTTATTATTTAATTTTTTTAATATTTCATGCAAATTATTGTGTATTGACGTTTCGACCATTTTATGGCCTTTTTCAAAATCGTTAAACGTAGATGATTAACACAATAAAATAAAAACAATGAATAATAAAACATTCTTACAATAAGTATTAATTATCACAGACAAACTCACCCTGTTGGTGGGTCAATTAATTCTGCACGTATAGCTGACCCACCAACACGGTGCCTTTGTCTGTGATTATTGTAAGAATGTTTTATTATTTACCTATTGTTTTTATTTTAGTATGTTGATCATCTACGTTTAAGTATTTCGAAATGGGCCACAAAATGGTAGAAACGTAAACAGACAATAGTTTGATTACACCTAAATTGTGTTAATGAATGTGTGTTAATGTAGTTAATGAAATATTACATTGTGAAAATTTTTTCACAATGTTGAAATAAAAAAAAAACAAAGAAACTAAAAAAATATATATATAGATAAAGGAATAAATAAGGGAATTCTATAATAAAGACTCCAAGTTTACATTTTCACTTATCATTCGAATAAAATCTATATAGGTACCTCAGCATTAGATAAGCGGTGAACTTAAACTCATAAAAACATTATTTGTAAACAAATATAGAACAATTCATCGATTATATCGAAAGTCACGATTTATCAAGAAAGTTTAATATTTATTGCTCAACAATCGTTTCACCTCTGTTTCCAAACAATACACAAAAATTTATATAGCCATTGTTTTCCTACGTCAATTGTTTCGAAAAATGCGTAGGATAAATATATTACAATGTCAATTGTCGAAGAGGAAAACTCAAAGAATTAGGAACAATCTAATAATTATAACTAGAAATGACACTTTGTGCATGATTGTGAATACTTTAAATAATGAGCTTGTCATTCCATAATATATCAAGTAGATATATGCACTTCTATACACTCAGTGGCGCAACGAGGGGGGTTTTAGGTGTTAAACCCCCCAGTCTGACGTTCTATGTCAATCTTGATAAAAAAAATAATATTGGCAATAGTGGCAATAAACGATTTTTCAATTAAAAAATGTTAATCTTGGTGAAAAATTAATCTTGGAAACAGTGTTAATTATTTTCAAGTAAGGGTGTGTGGGTGTGGCACCTACACACCCTTACTCTTAGAGGGTCATTTGTAGTATAATACTGAAAAGCCACAAAGTGCCATTTAGGCGTTGGAAATATACAATAAAAATTTATTTATTGAACTTGTCATAAACTTTCAATTACATAATATAGTGGAAATTTTACCAGTCACTACATGTTCTTGTGAAAGATTGTTTTCTTCCCTGAAATTTCTTAAAAACTATTTGTGGAATTCTACTTATGACGACATATTAAACGGCCTAGCTTTGATGTATATACCTACATTCAGATATTCCTACTCTGAAAAACAAAATTCTTGACGTCTTACTAGCTCTTCAATCTTGCTGCCTTACTATTTTATTATTATAATTAAAAAGTAAATTTTAATTGGCATTTATTTTGTTGATGTCTTTTTTGTTTCTTGTTTTAATTTTATGAGTACCTATACGAATACTCACTGCCTTACAGTTTTTTTGCTATTGTCATTTATGATTTCCAAATGTATTTTAGCATAGGGCAGGAGATATAAATTTTAATGTCAAGTTCAATTACTCAATATTGTTCCGGAAACAATTGAATTATACATTTTTTGTGCAAATTCTCAATAAGCTAGATTTGTGCATAGCCACATGATGTGGGTAGATCTCCTCCCCCCCATCTGTCTGAAATAGTAAGAAACACTTAAACAGGGCGGTTACACTAAAAAAAAATCTTTTTATCTAACCTCATGTACCACTGGGCCTCTTGGTAGATTGGGTTCCCTAAGGGAGGGGGCGCCAAAATCAAAGTTTTCCCCCCTTAATAATAATCGTAGGTCCAGCCCTTTATATATATGTTAACGGTATCCCTATACACCCCCTTTACGCTCCCCATCATTTGTTACGTCAGGACGGACGAGTGGTAGAAGCAGACATGCGCCTTACCAATGCAGCAGTAACGAACTACTGCGCACGAGAGAACAGTCAAGACAAAAGAGTCGTCGAGCATGCTTGAACGTATGAACAAGTTGTTAACGTATGGAGCAATAAACGGAATTGGTCTAAATAGTTATTCTTATTTGTGTAAATCAACCCCTGTATTTAACATTTACCCTAGTATTTAACATCAGAAGTGGGATGTTCCCGTGTGTACCCTGTGGACATAAATGATCATGAATAAACATTAATATTATATAGTTAAAATGAAATATGAAATTCATATTCGTCATGACAGTGAAGTGTCTGAGCAAAGTGTTGTGGCTGATGAGGAAGATTGTCGGTTCAGTAAGTCCAAAACGAACTAAATTACATTGTCAAGAAACCTTAGTTAACTTGGTAGCTAGCCAACAACAACAATTATTAGAATTGAGTCGTCAGTCCAAGATGGCGACGTCGACGTGTTATACGCCAACGCCTAGCACATCTGGAAAAGATGGAATTACTGCGCAGTTGTTGATGTCGACACTAGCGCTCACATAATTTAAGCTAACCAGCTTCGACCCTGACAGAAGCTTTCTGTAATGACCTAATTGTTGCTTTTCCCGCGGAAGAAACGCTAAAGAAACACTCGAAATTGTGAGTCACTAACCGAGTTCGGTAACCAGAAATTACTTAGCATCAGCAGATTCCATGATAGCTGGGAATGAAATTCGTAGCATGACATAAACTAAACAGTGAGATTAAACCCAATAAAAAGAACATGCATATCCGGATCTCGGAACACAAGTTGTTTACACTATTGGGAGTTGTGATTTAATAGCTGTACTGCCGACCCTGACCCTAGAAATATACTTTATGGTTATTCCCGATATTGTTATGCCAAGCGATATCCATCTTATTATGGGATGGGAAGTGATTAGACGACTTTGCCTTAGAATTGAGAAAAATGCGATGGGCTTGAACTACATAATAACGAGCTTGCTATCGAAAAAGTGTTTACTATAAAAAACTTGAATAGCGTTCCTGTTAAGATAAATCAACTTGAGAGTGTTATGCTTATAATTTTCAACTTCGATGACAGGATACCTAGACTAGCGACTACACAGCTGTTTTTGGGTGACACACTGCCAACTGATAACTTCATTGACCCAAATAAGGATGTTGCAGATGCCCGAAATGAAATGAGAAACAGTGTATAGCAGCTCATGAGTAACGAACTACTGCGCACGAGAGAACAGTCAAGACAAAAGAGTCGTCGAGTATGCTTGAACGTATGAACAAGTTGTTAACGTATTGAGCAATAAACGGAATTGGTCTAAATAGTTATTCTTATTTGTGTGTATCAACCCCAGTATTTAACATTTACCCTAGTATTTAACATATATATATATATATATATATATATATATATATATATATATATATATATATATATATATATATATATATATATATATATATATATATATATATAAAGAGGTGTACATATAATTTTTATATATATTATATATATATATATATATATATATATATATATATATATATATATATATATATATATATATATATATATATATATAAATATATATATACAAGGGCGCCGCCAAGGGGGGCAGGGAGGGCCAGTTGCACCCCCCCTGGAGATTCATGTAGTCAAATGTAAAGAAATCAAAGTCCTAAGTCGGAGTTAAGATTAAATCCGACGCGAGCGTTTGCGGTGTCCATAATTGTAATCTTTTGTCGAATCATCCTATGCGTTGATTGGCTATCGTTATGGCCAGCATTGCTATAAACTGTGTTGTTAGGTTATGTTTTTTTTATAGACTGTAAAAATTGAAAACCTACACTAAAAGTTGTTTGCTTTGATACCCATCAAAATGAATAATTTTTAGTACAGATTTCTCAACTTTGAAGTTAGTTTGCATTGCACCTACTAGAGCTAGTTTGGATAGTGATTCAAAAATCTTCGTATGGTATATAAAAGGGAAAAGATTTTTCTGTTATCATTTTACTACCTACCTATATAAATATATTGTTTCACAGTGAATTTTAAAAAAAAAGCCTAGCGGAAGAAGCAGTGACAGCGATGAACAGGATGAAAAAGTTCAAAAGGAAAAAGATGGAAATAATATCGCGGGATTCTAGGTCGGTTGCCACAACGGGAGATACTCAGTCTCAGCAATCAGTTCCGGACACTCATATAGGCACAAGTCATTATGATCATTCCGAGGCCTTGCTCATCCAAAGATCTGGACTTGGATCCAGATTCTTCAATAGATTACTGCAACGAAAATGAAATCGATCGATTTATTGGACGAGCATCGTTGTTATCAACCGAAAAGAAGAAGGAATTGCTAGAAAACTGTTGGCCCCCTTCTGCGACATAGGTACAATCTTGGGCAAGAGGCCAAACATTTAAAGAGAAAAATTAATTATTCCTAGGATTGGAAACGTACTCTCCATGGTTGGCTTACTCCAGTCTCCAAAAAGGGTCCTTTTGTAAATATTGTACGTTGTTTCCGCTCAATACAAGCACTTTTAGAAGTCTATTGGGATCATTTATCATAAGGCCATTTTGTAAGTTCAAAAGTTTTCACGGGCATTGTAAAAAGCACATGGAAACCCACTTCTATAAGGCGGACTGGTAGCTGCTAAATCATTTTTCGGAAGTGTATCTGTAGATGTGCAACTCAACAAATACTCTCAAGGTATTATTGAAGAAAACAGAAAAATTATAAAATGTATCATTTCCTGCATTACATTTTGCGGGTCGCATGATTTAGCTCTGAGAGGTCAACATTATGGCGAAGGTGTTCTCGAGTGGAGAGGTCATTAGGGCAAATATTATGAAGAAAGTCAAAGCAACAGAAGCATATAGTGTGTTAGCGGACGAAACAGCTGACATTTGTGGCACTGAACAATTATCGATAGGGCTGCGATATTTTTATGAGGAAACCAACGAAGTCCAATAAATGTTTGTCGGATTTGTTGAGCTGAAAGGTGTGGATGCGAAATCTATTGCATATAGCATCGATGAGTTTCTGACAAAAGAATAAATCCAAATAAGATTTGGATTTGACGGTTGTTAGACAATGACCGGAAAAGAACCCGGAGTACAAGCAATTCTACGCAAAAATTAGACGAAAGCTTTATTATTTCATTGCTCGTCCCACAAACTGAATCTAGTAATCAATGATCTCAACACTGTTCCTGAAATTCGAAATGCCTTGGGAACCACGAAAGATATTATTAAATTTTTTTCGGGAATCAGTTTTGAGAAGGAAGTTGATCTAACCGTTATTGATGTCCTAAAACAGGCAAAAACCTTCTTTCCTGAAACAGGAAAAGCATCGAAAATTTTGATCGCTCTACCGTGCACGACGTGTACGGTAGAACGATCGTTTAGCAGCCTCAGGAGACTAAAAACCTGGTTAAGCACTGTGGAGGAATATCGCCTCAATGGTCTGGCCATGATGAGTGTGCACAGAAAACAAGTTGATAAAAACTCACAAGATTTTCAAATAAAGTGTTCGAAAAGTTTACAAAAAACACACGAAGATTATGTTTTAACTTAATAAAAAAAGATCTCTATCGACTACTTTATTATTAAAATGTTGTAACTGTCAATGGACAATTTGATTGCCTCCAAATTCTTTTGATTCTATTATTATTTTATCCTATATTTTGTCCCAAATTCTTTTTGTTCTATTATTAATAACTTTGCTTTTAACTGTATTCAAAATTCATATGCTTCCCATCCTCCATATATCAACATCAACTGCCCCCCCCTAAACCACCGGCTGGCGACGCCCTTGTATATATATAAATATATATAATCAAATTTAGAATCAACCATAAACTAGATAATAATATGATACTGCACACTGCATAGCTTGAAGATAGGCGAGAATGAACTTGACGAATCTTCAATATTAAGAAAACTGCAGTTCAAGCTTCAAAGTCACGGGAATCTACTTGGATACATATAATTTTTTGTGTTTTAACAGTAATATGATACGTACCTACATTTTTCTTGCGTTAAGAGGCAACAACTCCGAGAATATATCTCAGTGTTGTTGTAAGAGGACGAAAATTTCTATCAAGGTTTCCTTTTTCAATATTTCAAAAAATTCGAAAGAAACTTATGAAAATACTGAATTGTACTATCGAAATAAAAAACTTTGTTGCCCTTTTTTGATTAACTATTCATACTATAACAAGAAAAAGAAATTGCGTGGTTCCAAAACATTTCGAAAGATGTAAAACACTCGTGTTCAATTCAAAAACAAAAAATACTTGAATGCACACATCAATATATCTATTTTTGATTAAATTATACTGTAAGCATCCATTTCTAAGTACTTTTTATCTCAGGTTTTGGTAGTATGTATTTCGGCATTAGTTACCGCTCGAGCTGCGACTGTAAGAAACGCTGAAGAAGCACAACCGCAACAGGTTCCAGAATATTTTCCACAACAAAACTCATACGTACCATCAACAAATCAACAACTGCCCAGCGCAGAAGTTCCAACTATTCCCTTCAACGTTCCAGCACCCAGCACCGACCTCAAACCTCCACAGTATTATCAAAATCCTCCCGTCAGTTTCTCGGAAGTACCATCGGCGCCATCTTCGGAATTAAGAGCGCCATCAGAAGGTCTCTGGAATCCAGATGATAACCCGATCTATTACTACGAACTTCCATCTTCTCTGACCAAGCAGGAGACACCTACACATCAATTCCCTAAAAAATACAGCAAGGATGTTCATACGAAGGCAAAAACCTTTTCATCCCAACCTAAAGTCGAAATAGAGCTTGTTCCGATAGAAGAAAGAGAGCTTATTTATAAAGAAAACACATTGCAGAAAAAATACGACAATTTAGCAAAAATTCAGAATCAGAAGGAAGTGGAGAACTTGAAGGTAAGAGGAGTTTATAACGTAAATTTGGTTGAATAATTGAGTTGGGCTTTGTACTCTACACTACCCAAGTAAACAATTTTAGATGACTCTCTCTAATTCTATTAAGATTATTTATATAAAAAATTCCCTAGTCTAAAAACGTATAATTCACTAGGAATATATGCATAGTAGTAATAATATCTGAAAAAATCTTACAAAACGTATGAATTTCCAGGTTATTTTTATCTGTTGAGGAATAAATTTCTTGCTCAGTATAAAAAATAATACCTTAAAAATTACTTATCATTTTAGAAAAGAGTATCATATTAAAACAATGGTTAAAAATAACAATTTACACATTTATTATAAGAAATAACCCATGACGCACGTTTCGGTGGAACTTCACCTTCTTCAGATGCTAATGGCAAACTAACTATGATTCTCTGTTATATCGAAAACAAGAAATGACAAATTATGTAGAAGGGGTAAATACAAAGATGGTTACAAATAATTATTAGAAAAGGAAAAACCAATTCTGAACTGCTAGTCAGGTAGTTCGGTAATTTTGAAAAGATTAAGGGGGCTTGAAGTATGATCGATTTGGCTATTCAATAGGAGACCGGAATGCTTGTATTTATTTATCTGTAATGATTCTGAAAAATTAAGTTTAATTCCCTTACTTTCAGTATTTAATATTTTAAAATCGAAATTGAATGTGTGATTTTCTTGGATTAAATGGTTTGCATAATGAGAATCCGACTTCTGATTAACAAAGGTACGTTTGTGTTCTGAAATTCTAGTTTGAAAACTTCTGAAAGTTCTACCAATGTAAAACTTATCACAATCATCGCAACAATTAATTTTATAAACTCCTGATTTATTATCTTTATGAACTTTGGATTTATTATTTTTTATATGATTTCCTAAATTATTACCGGTACGATAAACAATGTTAATGTTGTGCTTAGATAAGAGAGATTTAAGTTTTTTACTTGAATTTCCGATGAAAGTGAGGCTGTTGTATTTGATATTATTTTTAGTGAGGGGGTATACCTGGTTTTTCAAAAATGCGATTAACCAGGTGTACCCCCTTACTAAAAATAATATAAAATACAACAGCCTCACTTTCATCGGAAATTCAAGTAAAAAACTTAAATCTCTCTTATCTAAGCACAACATTAACATTGTTTATCGTACCGGTAATAATTTAGGAAATCATATAAAAAATAATAAATCCAGTTCATAAAGATAATAAATCAGGAGTTTATAAAATTAATTGTTGCGATTGTGATAAGTTTTACATTGGTAGAACTTTCAGAAGTTTTCAAACTAGAATTTCAGAACACAAACGTAGCTTTGTTAATCAGAAGTCGGATTCACATTATGCAAACCATTTAATCCAAGAAAATCACACATTCAATTTCGATTTTAAAATATTAAATACTGAAAGTAAGGGAATTAAACTTAATTTTTTAGAATCATTACACATAAATAAATAGGTACAAGCATTCCGGTCTCCTATTGAATAGCCAAATCGATCATACTTCAAGCCCCCTTCTTAATCTTTTCAAAATTACCGAACTACCTGACTAGCAGTTCAGCATTGGTTTTTCCTTTTCTAATAATTATTTGTAACCATCTTTGTATTTACCCCTTCTACATAATTTGTCATTTCTTGTTTTCGATATAACAGAGAATCATAGTCAGTTTGCCATTAGCATCTGAAGAAGGTGAAGTTCCACCGAAACGTGCGTCATGCGTTATTTCTTATAATAAATGTGTAAATTGTTATTTTTAACCATTGTTTTAATATGTTTATTAATTTACACCAAGTATCGGCCCAATCAATCCAAAAAAAAGAGTATCACTTTAGACCTGTTTCGAAATATGTAATTTTGACTATTTTTATGTAGTCGCCCACTCTCGAACAACATCAATTTTCTTTTTCATTTCATTTTCACATTTATGATTGAACTTAGGTTTACCCAGCAAACGATCTTATATTATTAAAATCTTGCACATAAAGAATATTTCAGATGCATAAGTTCAAGTGAAATTATGGAGAATCTATACATGCATGGACTTAGGGGGGCCAGAAGGAACTGGTGCGCCAGAAAATTAAATTTGCGTGTGTAACCATCGAGAGCATACAATTTGAATCTTCGCATGCAAAGAACTAAAAGTCTATATATGTACTTTTAAAATCACCAGCGCCAATTGGGACACCCAGACACCCTGGCCTTAATTTAAGTGTGTGAACAAGGTTTACACTATATTTGAAAAATCAGAAATAATTGGCACGCCTGTTTCATTTTCATATAGTGCGCAATAAGTCAGCTTAACTTCGCGAAGCCTGCGAATTGGTGGAAGGATTTCGTATGAAATGTATTTTAGTTTTAATTTCAGCTATTCCAAAGCCTTCAACATCCATTAATTCACAAAGTTTTTGATCAGCGTTTCCTCGACCACATAAAGGTTTATGTAAATATGACTAAGGCTAAGAAAAGTGGTCAGCAGCAGAACAGACAATCAACCTTCTTGAAGGCTTCAAATCTTATCCGTGGACCGTGATAAGTGTGTACATAGTTCTTCTTGTAAATATAATCGAGAAATGCTTATCAAAAAAAATTGTGAGCCTTTAATGGCATGGAAATAGAACTGGCACGACCATTGGAGCCACTTAATCCATGCATGTATAAACTCACCTTTAATCAAAACATGTTATTCAAATTGTATAGGTTAAATCACAGGAATTATATACTCCTCTCTTTCTTTAATTAATAGAGCGAATTAATGTCTCTCTTAACAGAATCTATATGTGTTTGCACACAAGTTACGTTTGCTGGGTACGTATTATTTTTTCACGTTTCATCTGGCCAACTATTTTATTCTCATCAAGGAAATTTCAAATCATAAAGACGAACCAACAATAGCAGCGAGCAGACATGTCGACGAGATTGACGAGGGTGTACCCCAAGGATCTAATAACGACTATTCTCGTGGTCTAAGCGCAGACCTGACGTCTTCACTTGGTATACCATACCACGATAGTACGAAAAACAGACTTCTTTTTCACGTAAATGGACACGACGGACCAAATACGTATAAATGGGGATATGACACTGGCAAAGGGTAACACGCTTTCTATTTTTTTTTTAATAGATTATGAAGAGTGGGATTGGCACAAAGATTAATAAAACCATACGAACTCAATGACAGAATCAATATCCTCTCAGTCTCCTTGAACCTTCTCTCATTTATTCATTAACAAAAATATATATAACTCTTTAAGCCGTAATATAACTTACCTACCTCTATTTGCCTAACTAGGATCAGAAATCTCTGTAAGCTCAGATAAATAACTCCCTTGTTAAATTTACTTTTTAGTATTATTTCTCAAGGAAATAATAGACAATTGCCCTGTTTAAAAAGTCAACTCCATTATCTGGCATCAGAAATCTCTGTTGTAAGTTCAGATAAAGAACTTTCTTGTTAAATTTACTTTCTAGTCGCATTTTCCCTGTTTAAAAAGTCAACAGTGAGGTGCGGAAATGGTTTTTGAATCCGTGTTATACGCCCCAGGGCCACCATGTTTGAGTTTTCTTTAATGCCTGATAATATACAAATATATGGCATGTCCAAGCAGTCCCAATCATACCAAATTATTATGTTTCTGCGGTTGTTCTTGTGGCAGAACAAAACTATTAAATGGCTAAAGATGTGGAAATTAATTATAAAAAACATATTTAAAATTTAGGCTTCTAGAGCTCTTTGAAGGATTTTCGCACCCCCAGACCACTTCCAATCAGAGTTAAAAAATGTTCACATTGAAGTTCCTTTTGTTGTTTTACATATTTTTCTCTTTTTGAAGTTTTTCGCAGCTTCTGCATTTGGAGTTAGAGGGTTGAAATATGTTAAGCTGATTGAGTTCAATTTGGGGTTTCTACTCTTTTCCTTAACCAAAACCTTTTCAATGCAGATACTTCATATTTTTCTTGGGTTTCGAAGTTTTACTCATCTCCAAATTGTCTTGAAAATCAAGAATTTGTGTTAAAAAAATTTGGAGAAATTACGACTTTCTTGCTTTTCAAGCGGTTTTTTTTCAATTACTGAAGGTATCTGTGAAATGTTTTTATTATATTACCTTGGTACTGACACTTTTTCTTCACTCTCAATAATGATGATTCCACCTGCATTTTACGGGGATCCCACAATTCATATTACCTCGTAATACCTTGGGAAATAAAAAGTAAAGAAATGCATTACAACAATAATGATAATTATTTGTGATTGGTTCCCGTGCGAGGTTATGAATGTAAAGAACTAATATTAACAACTCCTTAAACGTTTTGTACTTGAGATGGACTATCTTCCTGAAACAGTTGATAAATGCTCGTCAATCATCGGCACATGCGGGTAATTAATGCCATAAGAATATACTAGTTCTGCATAATAATCTATTGCCTAGGAACACTGAGGGTCACTTTAATTTATATAAACCTTTCATAAGTGTTATTAAATTATTTTATCTACTCCTATTGAATAATATATTCATTATTCAGCTGCGTTTTAGCAATTAATAGTATCTATTACCAAACAGCGTAATAAAAACTCACTGCTATAACTCACTATAGTGAGTTATAGCAGTGAGTTTTAATAATGTTGCCTTATCTCGCAGATGAAGTTTGCAGCACGAGCTGCAAGCGAGTGCTGTAATTCATCAAGTGAGTTATGACCATTACCGCAAGTTGAATACTATACTTTATCTACGACTATAACAATAAATACTAAGATACAAATTCACAATAATTAGGTTGTATTGACTTAATTTGAGAACGTCAGAATTATTCAAGTGACATTAGTAGATGAGTGACGGTCGATCTTACTTGGGATCTTAGACTATATATATAGTCGACTAAGATCCCAAGTAAGATCGACAATCTTACTTGGGATCTTAGTAGACTATATATATAGTCTACTAAGATCCCAAGTAAGATCGACCGTCACTGATCTGCTAATGTCACTTGAATAATTCTGACGTTTTCAAATTAAATTAATACTACCTAATTATTGTGAATTTGTATTTATTGTTATAGTCGTGGATAAAGTATAGTATTCAACTTGCGGTAATGGTCATAACTCACTTGATGAATTACAGCACTCGCTTGCAGCTCGTGCTGCAAACTTCATCTGCGCGAGTTATGGCCTACATTACCACTCGTTGAATAATATACTATTATTTTGATTTCCTTTGAATTGAGGAATTATCTAACAATTCCGAATGCAGCGGCTGCAAGCATATATATCTAAATTATAACTAGGTAATCAAAAAACCCTTTTAAAACTCAATTATTACGTAAGATGCTTATGAAATACTAGTTGATACAATCGGATATATTCGGATTAACTTTTTCAACCAATATTTATGTTGAAACACAGTTCTTTGAATTATTAATTTCGTCAGTATTAAAAAAAATTGAATCTGTAATCAGGGCCGGCCTAAGGGGTGTGCGAAGTATGCAGCCGCACACTCAAGCTTTTTGGAGGGGCATTAAATTGACCAATTTTTGTAAACAAAAAAATTGATATATATATATATATATATATATATATATATATATATATATATATATATATATATATATATATATATATATATATATATATATATATATATATATATATATATATATATATATATATATATATATAATTATATATATATATATATATATATATATATATATATATATATATATATATATATATATATATATATATATAAATATATATATATATATATATATATATATATATATATATATATATATATATATATATATATATATATATATATATATATATATATATATATAGATGAGATTGTTCTTGGTTCGAATTCGTGGGGGGGTTGATCCCCCAGGGGGGAAAATAAATCTTATTTACACGATAAAGCTCGCAATTTTGTAGCAATATGATTGAAAATTTATGGGTAGGTAGTTTCGTATGATATATTGAATGGAATAGGGAAATAAATCTTGTTTACACGATAGAAGGCGCAATTTTGGTACCATAGAGTTGAAACTTTGTTGGTAGGTAGTTTCGTACGATATCTTGAATGTTATTTATTTCTATATAAATTGGTTGGAGGGTTGACCCACCCGGAGGAGGAAATCAATCTTGTTCACACGGTAAAGGGCGCAATTTTATATAAATAAAAAAATAGAGTACGTAGTTTCGTATAACTTGGATGTGATTGGTTTTGGTACGAATTGGCTGGAGGTTGATCCCCCGGGGAGGAAAGAAATATTCTTTACACATTAGCGAGCGCATTTTTTTAAAATTTGGAAATATATTTTTTAAACTGGATACGTTATGAAAACCTGCTATTCTAGTTCAGCTCGCTGCGATAGAGTTTTTTTTCGTTTCTATGAAGCGTACACACCATATATGAAAGCATTCATCCATCGCTCATTTGTGAAGTTAGTGGTAATTTCATATTACATTTCCAATATTAAAGATATGAGTTACATAGTAATATGAAAGTATTGAAGCTCGTCTCCATTTTTTGAATAATTAATTTTATTTTACTTTATTCAATTTTTTTATGTGTCGATTGAATAATTAGTTTTTCTTCACATTATTTTCCTTATCTTTATATTTCATTAACATTTAATATAGTTTTTGTTTTAGTTTTGGAATTTTTTCCATCATGTTTTACAATTATTCCAATACGCAGTCCTCTTTGTTTTCTGTACTTCAGACTTTTACGTCTCTGAAAATTATGGTACCTACCTAAACTTCTTCCGAATTTCTTCTCACGTTCCCATTCACAAATTTTTCGGGTATATCCTCTTATTTTCACTAGTGTAGCTACGTAAGTTCTTGTTTGATTATTAGCAGCTTTTGACTTTGCAATCCTGCTTATTAAAATGGGTGCGATTAGCAAAGTTCGACCGGGGACCAAGATAGTTTCATGACTTTATATGCTGCTTGGCACCAAAAATTCAATTTCATATATCTATATATATATATATATATATATATATATATAAATATATATAGATATATATATATATATATATATATATATATATATATATATATATATAAATATGCAAAAAGTGAACAAAAACTGTATTTTTGGACCTTAAGTTTAAAAAAATTCCATACCCCCTAGACCCCCCGGCAGGGGCATGAAATTTGACTCTAGCACACTTGCAATTTTCGCCTTAGGCGGGCCCTGTCTGTAATCTACACGGGTGAATTCAAATCGTTCGTTTCACTTGGTTATAAGATTTTCACTAAAACTCACTGAAATAAAGGTAGTTTCCCTTGGCGTAATTTTGGAACCAATTTTGTTTATAAACATGTGTATTGACGAGGCCATTATTCTCGATGAATCAATCAATATGTACGAGAAATAAAAGTTGTCTTCTGAGATTCTGTCTACCTACGTATTAGATAATATCTCCATCAAATTTATACTTTTAGTTAATTTAGTTATATAAAGCAACCATATATATAAAACCATGAAAGAAGGTGTAATCAGTGTCGAACGATTTATACTTAGAATTATGCTTTTGGTATATTATAAAAGTTCGACTTCATTAAATCTCTGTAACTAGTACTTGTTTTCGCTCCAAACTCATTATAATTTGAAATTTTCAGTTACAACAGACAGTTCAGGTTTGAGGAAAAGGACAAAGAAGGTATAGTTAAGGGCCATTATGGTTACTACGATAAGGATGGAAAACTCCAAACAGTCAACTATAACGCCCATCCAGAAGAAGGTTTTCACGCTACAACAAATACTGATAACAATGATAATTAATATTGAATAAATTATGAAAAATGTCAAATTATCCTTTGCTCAATGGTCCTGAAAATTATAAATTGGATGAAGTGTTTTAGTAGAGTAAAATTGCAAGGATCAAGAAAACCCATTCAATATTGGATCATTGATGTCACTTCAAATGTACCTACTTGAAAATTGTGATTGTTTGTTACTACCAATGTATGTATGTATATATATATATATATATATATATATATATATATATCTATATATATATATATATATATATATATATATATATATAATATATATATATATATATATATATATATATATATATATATATATATATATATATATATATATATAATATATATATATATATATATATATATATATATATATATATTATATATATATATATATATATATATGTATATAGTTTTACTATTTCCATCATTATATGTAAGATATTATTTTATGTATTATTTTGAACAAATATAGTTTAAATTAAAATATGGATTTCTGATTGAATTATTATTGAAATAATACATCTTCACAAAAATTTAATTGATACATTCTGATATAATAACATATAATTAACTGAGGAATTGTTACAAATACTAGAAAAAAATTTCTGAACCAAAATAAACTAAAATTATTCATCATGTATCCCCATGAAAAGAATATGTGGTAACTTTCAGCACTTGAAATTAAACTTTTCAACTCATAGCAAATAAGTAAGATTGAGGTTTACAGCCAAATACAATATAATAAAGAGATGATTCTATATCCCCTAGTAAACCTGAAGCACCAAATCTAAACAATTCACTAGTAAGCCAATCATTCCCCAATACTTCTTTGACTAAAATAAGCCAATTAATAGCATCTTTGCTGGTCCTGATGCCCCCTGCAGGTTTCAATCCTACCTAAAAAAAAATGAAAAAATAATGAGCTATCCAATCATTTTAATTTTAAAATAAGCAAGGGCTATCGAGCTTTATTACCAAAAATAGTAAAAAATGAATATTTTCAATTTATTGTCTATATCACAGGGTGAATATATGAAACTTGCCTTATAACCCATTTTTTCATAGTAATCTTTGATGGCCCTAGACATAACTAAACCAAAAGGAAGTGTAGCATTAACAGACTCCTTCCCTGTTGATGTTTTGATAAAATCAGATCCTGCCATCATAGCAACCAAAGAAGCTTTATAGATCTGAAAACATGAATATAAAAATATTCTCAAGTTTTCAAGAAAATTTTAAAACTATGCATAACTTGAAATTATACTTAACAATACTTATTTATGAATGCTAATGAATGAGATGGGAAAGACAAGCAACTTGTGAATGATAATATGTTTTATATTAACAAGAGGTTAAAATGGGAAATTACATTATTAAAAGTATCAAGTTCGCCAACAGCAAGTATTGATTTCATATGAACCTGTTGACCACAAGCTTCTTTCATCTGCTGGATTTCTTGATATAATTCTTTCCATTTTCCTGTCAAAACAAGAGTTCTATTGATAACTATATCAATTTCAGTAGCACCTTCCTCAACTGCATACTTAATTTCTTCAAGTCGTGTCTTTAAAGGCATCTGGCCACTTGGAAAACCAGTTGCCACTAAAATTTATATTTTCATTGAACATGACAATACATTAAAACTGGGGTAATATTTTCCAAATGTAAAACTTCATAAGTAAATACCTGAAGCAACATTTATTTTCCCATATAAGCCAATTTTTTTCAATACATTTACAACTTCTCTAACTCTAGAGGGATAAACACAAATTGCTGCTGTTCTAATAGCAATTTTATCATCTTCTTCGAAGCCCAAACCTTCCAATACCTCTGTACTTATTGGTTGAGCTGCCTGAAAATTGAAAAATTTCCTATTTTTGGAAAGACAAAAACACCACATTATTCTTACTTTCCGACATAATCTAGCCACGTTACTTTCTGTATCATCACCTCCCAATGTTGTGAGATCTATACAAGTTACTGCTTTTAATAGCCATGCTGCTTCAAACTCATTCTTCAAATTTTTGTCTGCAATTATATTTTCTACAGATTCTCTTATTGCATTCGCATTAACCTTTACATTGGAAATCCAACCCAAATCTGAAAATAATTATTATCTGTAATGTGAAGAGCAAAATAAACCCGCACCGCCGCACCTAGTTCACATCCAGGATTTCTGTCCATGTTTTTATTTAATAACAAAAGTGAATAAAAATATAGGTTAAGGTTGGTCACAGTCACAGGTTAATAGTCCAGAGTTCAATTAAAGGAAGCATCAGGGACCTGTCCCTTCCTAGTTATACTATATTTCCAAATAGTCCAGCGGAGCAGCGGATGACCTTGTTCATAACTAATATGTAACATCTGCCATTTCCTAAAAATCTTGTTCATTTGAAAATTTAAAAGAATTTCGAATTTGTTAAATAGACATTAAAAGTTATACATTTTCTTGACAAATGCAGAATGTTTCTAATGAAAATTCATGTTCTTTAAGAGTTTAAGACTAATGTATATATACAAATATGAGTGCTGGCTTTTCCATTTAAAAACTAGTAATTTTCCCTCGCTGAGTAAGAGTTATACATACCTACTAGGCACATGCACTACCAGACTCGTTTGATTGTTGCATTGGAACAATAATGTTTAGGTTCGAAAGATTAACATACAAAATCCAAATTGAAGCTCGTCATTTCCAAAACAGTATAGCACTTTTGTATTAATGATCATTACATGATCGTTGCATAATAGTCTATTTGTTTCTGTTGGAGTCACAAAAGTCAGCTTTTTTGTCATCATTATTATTTGTATATGTATTTCATAACATATAACATCATATTCTGTATTGATTAATGTAATATTTATTAAAATTAGTTATAACACATAGAAGTAATGGATCGACTTTACAATCAAAATTTAAAGTAAATTACATAGACATAAATCTCTGTGGCAGTGACAGGAAAAATCATTCCACCATTCTGGGACTCTTATGTTTTTAATATGTTTGAATAAACTTACTATCCTGCTCTAGAGATCAACAGTAAAGGGATAAGGGCTCTTTTTCATTCCTCCCTAAAGTATGTGTAGTGTGTAGGTGAAGTAGCATGAGTTGTGGAGAAAAGCCATTTCAGCTAGGAAATGAAAGACCACATGTGTTTCATTGCTATTGCTACGTCAAATATGTGTGTACAAGGACATTATAGTTTTATTAACAATCTTCTGTGATTAACTAACCTAACAATTTTATCGATTTCATTGACTACATATAATAACTTGGTTATCGTAAGTTGGAAGTAGCACAGCACTTATAAGTAATGCTAAAAGTAGAATTTGAATTGTGAATTAAAGTGCCGATTGTCTTATTGATAGTATTGTAATATTGACTTTAAGCTAAAAATGAAGATACTTTAAGAAAACATGACGGAAAGAGAATTGGAAAAAACGAATACTTCCTCGAATGTTAGAACGAGGATTGATAGTTTTCATACTATTAATGAAAAGCCGGTGGATGATATTTCCTTGGGGATATTTTATAATCCACATACAATAACCCTTCTTGGGGTATCTATAGCGCTTCTGGTTTATTTTGCATTTGTAAGGTAAGATCAATTTTTCCTCAATATACATTATTATTTTATATCAGTCAGTTTTTATCAGTGTAACGCAATAGTACACAGATATAGTGAATTTTCAGAGGGCAGAAGTTATCAAAAAATATTTGTAATCTCAATATTATTGTCCACTGTCAATTTCAGTTGTAGTAGGGACATTTCAAATTTAATTTTTTTTTGATTACATAATATTACTGTAGCAGTAAAATAATTGGCATGAAGCCAGCAATTTGAAATATCTATTAATAAATTTTTTTTTCAGAGACAATGATAGTCTTGAAGAAAACATATGGTCTGGAATTCAGATATGTATATTTTTCTTCCTGGTAATTTCCAGTTTAGCTTTTCCAAATGGACCATTCACCAGGCCTCATCCAGTGGTATGGCGTTTAGTCTTTGGAATGAGTGTTATGTATTTGTTAACCTGTATTTTTTTACTCTTTCAAAATTTAGCTACTGTTAAAAGTATTATGTATTGGTTCGACCCAAATTTAAGAAATTTTCAGATAGATATGGAGAAAGAGTATGGTGTAAACTGTTCAGATATAACTATTGAACGAATATGGAATCATGTTGATATATTTGCATTAGGTCATTATTTAGGGTGGCTTTTTAAAGCTTTGCTCATACGACATATGGGTATTCTTTGGGCCATTAGTTGTATGTGGGAATTTACTGAAATAGCTTTTGCACATCTCTTGCCAAATTTCATTGAATGTTGGTGGGACTCAATTATTTTGGATGTTGTAGTATGTAATGGGTTTGGAATTTGGTGTGGATTAAAAATATGTCAAATATTAGAAATGCGAGAATATCGATGGGCTGGTATAAGAGATATCCATTCAACAACTGGCAAAATTAAAAGAGCTGTTTTACAATTCACACCAGAAAGTTGGACTTCAGTTCGTTGGTTAGACCCTAAATGTTCGTATATGAGGATAATTGCTCTTATGCAACTAGTTATATTCTGGCAAACTTCTGAATTGAATACTTTCTTTTTGAAACATGTTTTCGAGTTACCACCAAATCATCCATTGGTGATTGGACGCTTGCTTTTAATTGGGGTTATTGTTGCTCCATCAGTACGCCAATATTATAGTTATATTACTGATACTACTTGTAAAAGAGTGGGAACCCAATGTTGGGTATATGGTTGTATAATGGTAGCTGAAGCTCTTCTGTGCATAAAACATGGTAGAGAATTATTTGAAAGAACGCAAGCTCTTAATATCATAATCTGGTTGTGTATCATGTTTGTAGTTTCTATGGGCTGTGTTATAGGTTGTGTTAAGTGGCAAAAAAAATTTGATAAGCAGACGGCTAATGATAACACTAGTCACAATGACGAGAAAAAGGTTGCATGGAAAACTGATTGAATTTTCACTAGCAGATATAATTAGAGGAAGAACTAATTTGCATAGATATTCTTTTCTTGTATGTATAATCTCAATTCTGAAAATGTACTCATAAATATCTGACTTCTGAAGTATTTTCAATTTTGATGGCTTAGTCATTACTCATCAATATTATATACTATCATTCTGATAAAAATAGTAATCTTACAATTCATATATGTTGAAAAGTCCTCAATCTAAAATTTATGTAGCAATAATATGAAAAACCATTAATATATATATATATATATATATATATATATATATATATATATATATATATATATATATATATATATATATATATTTATATATATATATATATATATATATAGAAAAATATATATATATATATATATATATATAAATATATATATATATATATATATATATATTTCTTCCATACACCGTAAAGTTATATATTATGGATAAAAATTTGTCCATTATTTATATAGCTTGAATCTTTCATACTTTGATATGATTGCCATTATTTTTCAAAAAAATATTTTGTTATAGAATATAGTATATAGAAATACACCAAAGAGCTCATGTACAAAAGCTAATGTATTTTAGACGATCCCTAAGGTGATGTTTAATTATGCAATAAAGATAAATTTGTTACATTATCTAAGTTATAGTGAAAGTGACAATGAGTGTTCAATTGAATAGATATGAAACTAAATAATTTATTTTGTTAATGTGCCATTCAAGGAATATTTTAGAAAAATTTGTATACATTATTTTTTAAATATTCCTTACTTTTTTGTGAATGTTGATATTTTATTCAAAAGCTTCATTAATTTCATAGTTTAGTTAAAAATATTGAATTAATTAATTCCTTTTTGTTGTTTTCAAGTCACTCTAATTTTCCAAAGATAAATTTTTCTGGATGTACATAATTAATTCTAGAAAATAGAATATATGCTAAGTTACTTTTGAATAAATTACACATGATGACCAATAATTCACCTGGTTTTTATATTTGAATAAACTAGGATAGTTCAAATCTCTCATCTAAAATAATGTTTCAAATTTTTATGATAAGATTCAAAAATTTGAATATCATTTAGCAGAAAGTTGTTTTTTATCTTACAGAAACAAATAACATTATTTTTCTGTTATAAATTTAGTTATACAGTTTTGTATAAAGTCATTCTTCCCTGAATCAGAAATTATATGCTATAATTTGGTGTCTTTAATTTACCAGTGAGAGAAAAATATAATTTGTTTGATCTGGATTGGTTTGGAATGTAAGATTTCATATGTGTTCTGTGTTTGAACTCGAACATGGATTTATTTAATTATATAGTGTTATATATAATTATATATCTTACCTTTATATATATATATATATATATATATATATATATATATATATATATATATATATATATATATATATATATATATATATGGCCTTCTAATCGATGTGTCCTGGGCTTGTTTGATATTAATTATAGAAATTTAATACGCTTGTCTTATAAATTAGACGAAATATGATGAAGATTCTAATATTAAAAAGTGATATTTCATATTTAATTAAAAGTGGAATATTTTTTTTCATAATCTTTATCTTCAAGTAACATATGTTATTTGAAATCAGCATATGAAATTCTAAAGGTAAATTGTTGTAAATATTGGTGTTCATTTTCAAAAATGAAGCCAATTTTCACTTTTTCTGTTCATAGAAGAAAGTTGAATATAAAAGTATTTGATTCCCTTCAAATCAACATTTTCTATAAAACACAATTTAAACGGGACTTAATTTAACCTTTACGTTTTTAATTCAGGCGATTAGTTTTAGAACCGGCTGAATCCATAATTTTTACAAAATATTTCATTTGTTTTCAATGCTTTACATCAACTTGTGAAGCCGTTTTGATCATGAAGCGATTCAATCCGGTGTAAGAATGCGTCCGAACTCATGTACTTATGTCAAAACCGGCCCTAACATGGTTTTTGTGTCTCCTTGTAAAAATTTTTAAAATTAATTGAGCAAGTTTAGTTAGATTCTAATCGCCTACACCGGTTGCGTGAAATCAGCATTTTCAGATTGTACGTTGCGCCATCTATACGAAATAAGTCAGATTAGGTATTTAGATATAACAGAATTCGTACAGGGAACATAGATGTCACATCATTTTTAATGTTTTTCCTATTTCATAAAAATAAATATCCGTACGTTGGTTGTGTAGTAGCGGTAGTTCTTACATAATTTTTCATTGTTTTAATTGTCACTTCGAAGACCGATTTGCCTAAATCTACTTACTAAAAATAGATACACGCATTGTACGAGATCCTACGTTCTAATAATAAACTTCTACCATAACATCTATAAAGTGAACGAACACAATGCCGTCTAACGAGAGCTTCTCGTCAAAACTGCGGCTTTTGTGTAATTTATCTAGGTATGCAATGTTTTCAATAAGTACAAGAAATTGACGCCTCGAAATCGTAATTTATGTAGAATTAAAGATATTCAAAGGTTCATTACATTATATCTCCTTGTGTGTAGTTAATTAAAGATTTAATAAAATTATGGTATATTCAGGAAAAGTATATATTTTAGGATATTTGTTTAAATTTGCCGATATCGGTTACTTTAGTTGTATCCTGCAAAATAAATACCTATTCTAAGCCTGTGATCATTGTAGTGCACTTAGAATTTCAAGCATCGTGAATTATTGCACCTCTTGGAACTCCTCAATGTATATTAAATCACCCACTTCACATTATTCACAGTCACTTTGAGGTTGAAATCAGATTTGGAATTTGTTAACTCTTTGGAAATAAGTGCTTGAAATTTTAATAGCACTCCAAATTCGAGCACCTGTTTTATTTTTATTTACAGTGAATATAAACAAAAATTGATGAAACTTGTGAAAATCCTCAGGTTATATTGAAAATGATACTTCATTATCATTTCAATTTTATTTCAACAAACGTACTATTAATATTTTTCTAGAATTTCCTAACAGTATCAGAAATAGTTGTACCTAAATGAAAAGCCTACGCTACATTTTAATTTTTGATTGAGTACCTAAATCATAAAATGAATACCTATAGTCAAGAGTGCCAAGTCACTTAATATGAAATGATGAACAACCCAACCCATCAGATCGTAGTTAACATTGCAAATAACAGTTCAGTTTACCTTGTGGTACTATAAAATTGCAACAAAAAAAGTAGTGCAGTGGGGAAGGCGGTGGGCGTAACCCTCTCACACACCCTCGCGGATTGCGGGACCAGGACCTCCCTGTCTGCACTAGTTAACCCACGTGCAAGGTTCTCTGGTCCTTTGGCCAATTTGGCTCATTCGGGCTATTCATTCAACGCATCCTGGACGTGAACGGGGATTTTAATAGACCTTACTGAAGGCAGTGGCGTAGAAGAGGCTGCACGTTGCGAAAGAAATAATTACTACAAGCGTAATAATCTAAGTTGTCTAACCGACACTCTAAATAAAAGATTTTATTATTAGAAGTGATGTTCAAACTTCGTGATATTACCCTAAGCAATGTAGTTTCACTTAAATAAGTCTAAATATCAAATTTCATTTATACTGCAAGTTCACAGCGACACTTTTTTTGAATAAATTTTAATTTTCATAAAGTTTGTATGAAGACAATGCAAATTTTTCATCGTTGGTGACAATTAAGTTCCAAATAGTTAATAAATGTTTCTAGAACAAAACGACTTCAAACTAGAAAATTTGTATTTGAGAAAAACGCTATTTTGAATTTTGTGAAACTTTTCTTTAGAAAAGAATAAGGTAACGTATTTTTTCAGAAAAGTAAAAGTACAAGGAAAAGCAATAAAAACTGAAATAAGTATGAAGTCCTAAAGCAAAATATCAATATCATTCTCAAAACTAGGTACAATAAAATTTGAATATGTGAAAGATACCTATAACATATCAATAAAGTTCAGATAAATTTTACTTATTTATTCTTTATTTATAATAAGCATCTTACGTATGAATCAGTTTCTGAACAAACTGTTTTTAAAAGGCAAAAATGAATGAACAAATTTTTTACATAGTTACAAGTTACATAAGGATGGCTTTTATAGAGGCCGATTGGCGTCAGAAAGTCTGAAGAGAGCCTGGCCCCCCCATCCTTCACTTGATCGCTTCACGCAAATATTATCGAAGAGTAAGTGAATTTTTGAATCTCACCCATTTTTTAGCTTTCTGGGGCCTGCAGTCAACATCCTGGTGGCATGCCCCAAGGCCTCCTCGTAGTTACTAGTTAGTACATCAATAGTTAACGTTGTATTTTTGCCAGCATACCGAAACTTTATACCATTATTTAAAGGCTTAAAAGTGGATTCATCAAAAAACCAAGTATTCTATCTTTTAGTAAACAGTAAGCGATGCCATATGATGTTTTCAATAAACTCATTTGAAAATTGTGGTGGTTAAGTGGTTTCACCCATGGACTCTTCATATAGTACTTCCATAACATATCTATAAAGTACCTATCAGACCAGTGAGAATTTACATAAATAGGTATCTCTCTAGTTTAGTTCGTCGTTATAAAGTAACATTCTCACAGGAGGAAGTTAATTTTATAAACAAAACAAAAGGATCTGTGGAGTTAATTATAAAACGTCAGTGTTGACTTTACTTTTGATATTAAATATCGTAGGTATATAATGAAATAATGTCAATTTTCAACTTTTATATATTTTTCGTTTGTTTAAAATATTTGAAGAATCATTTATAGCATTTCTGTCTACTTTATGTTCATGCTATAGAAAAAAATTATTTAATTTCGCAAATAAGAACCGAGAAAAGAAATTGTAGGTACTCAGATGAATATACATTTCATATTATACAAATGTATAATACAGATTTCAACAGAATTGTGTACTCGATATATCTGTTTATCTAACAGATTTGTATATCTTTATCTTTTTGTTTTGCACAATTTATTTTATTCGTTCAAAATTAAATTTATGGTTTCATTATATAAAGTTTTTTTTTTTTTTAAAGAGGTGGGACGTGTACCCTCTCACACCGCCCGGCCCCCGTACAATTTGGCTTCGTCATCTATGGACATTAGCCATCAAATTACTAAATGAGGGGAACCACTGAAAACTCAGAACGCACACAAACACCCAAGAATATGGTGGGAATCGAACCCACCAACTCCGTCAACGAAGACGGCATAGCGCTACCTATAACCTCTCCGCCACGGAGTCTCCTATATAAAGTTTATTGATATAGAAGGCATTGAAATAGAAAACTGTTTTTTGGTTACCTTGAACACTATTGATTGGTTCAAGACAATTAGGAAGTGTACGTGAGCTTCCTTTTCAGAATTATATAAATAAAGACATCGCTGAATTAGATGTCATTTCAAAAAAATTTTTTTAACACGTAGTTTTCTTTCAACTTTGATGTGTTTTATTTACTTATTTTTTGTTGCTTGTTAAAAAATAAATATAAAAAGACGTAAGGTTACGTGCGACACCCGGTTGAAACAGTAAATCCCCGATAAACAGAAAAAAAATCTAAGAATAATAGAAAAAAAAATTTCATCATAAAAACTATGTTTTATTATATAAAAAACAATCAAATTTTGCTGTACTTCCACATCACTAAAATAAAGGACAGTAAACAAAAAGCAATAGATACCTACATATACTGTACCTACATATGAACAAAAAGTGTTCAGATAGGTACACCAATTTTTAAAAAGCAGACATGTTTTTGTAACTTGCTTTGAAAACGCCTTTTCTTCATTCTAAATTGTATTTTCTCTAACATAAGTTATTGTATTTTTCTTGTTGTTTTTAATCCAATAAGGATTAAAAATTGATATTCGTTTTGTTGACGTTCGTAATTTAAAAAAAAAATTAGAGGCTTTACTGTATTATTATGTACCTATTACATAGCAGAAACAATGAAATAAATGAAAAAATTTCTAGAGTAATAAAATGACAAATCGATCTAGAGTAATTAAATTTAAAAAAACTTAGTGATGATAATAAATAAATTATTTTCAAATTATGCATAATGAACATTTTATAATAAAATTATGAACTTAATCAGTTTATTCAATCTAGATCTTGCTGGAGCATTTTTAATTCTTAAATCAAAATCGTATCTATAATAATATTTATTAAGTGTAATTTGATGGAATTCACAAAAAAAAATACAAAGACTGGTAATTACCTGTCTTCATCATCTGTATCCTCAACTTCTCCTGAATCACTTTCAAAATAAATTATTCAGGACTCAGTTTCAGTCCTATCTTTCATTCACAAGTGTCTGAAGTGTATATGAGGAACTTCGTTACAATAAACATAATAGTTAACAATGGTATTCTTGTAGGTAATATCAGACTTCTGTCTGATTCATTATTTTATATACTTATTCCAGTTTAAGAAATTAGCTCCATTGAATGTTACTCATCTGAGTGAGACGAATAATGAGTCGAGCTAAAGCTCCTAATACTACACTCTCAGATTTTGGTTGTTCCCCTTCTCCTCCTGAACGGCTTGACTCACTGAAATGATTTTTTGCACAATTATAGACAATGTTGATGGGAAGGACATAGGCTATATAAAAGAAAAATAAATGGTACCACGAAAGGAATAATTAATCAATAAAAGTAATTCAACTCATGAATAGAACAATACTCGTTATTTAAAATATAAGTAGGCATTAGTTGGATTTATACAAATACAAATCCAGAGATATAATTAATAGCCATAAAATAACCTCCTTGAATCAATCACTCAGCTCAGCATTGCAAGAGTCTACTGCCTTGCAGACCTAGTATAATATTAAATATTATTCACGAGTTATTAATTTATGTTTGGAATAAGTGAAAGCTACGCCACTGGCCCTTGTATCGTACGTGTTGCGTTTCACTTTGAAATGCACCAAACGCCTTCGCCTCACTACTACTGTCCACATTATTTATTCCAATTTGGCCCAGGGTTAACCTCCTGAAAGGGAACGGAGGGGTGGCGCAACTGGAGACGGCTGACGCCCCTAGGCCTGCACTCTACAGCTACTACCCGAGCATATGGCGACTAGATCGGATACCATGGACGTACATCAAGTGTATGGAGAGGTTTGACAGTAAGATCACCTGAAAATTAAATAAAGTCGTGCTAAAATTAGATAAATTACATAATAAGCGACGTCGTGTCCTAATTTTCATTATAAAGAAGCTGAATTTTATCTGCGCCAATTCAGTTCAGTACACGATGATAAGATTTGATAGCCTTCATGAGTAGGTATAAGAGATTTTAATCACTTTATCTTGATCAAACAACACTGATCAGATTTATTACTAAGATGAGTAGGGATAAGAAGAGATTCGACAAATCACAACTTTTCGAGTGTATAGTACTGATGAAATTTAATAAAATCGAAACATTTTTCTCATGTTTTTAAATATAATGCTTTTACATGTTCTATTATAAACCGCTCTCATAGAGTCTGTAAACATATATACAGTGCCGGATTAATACTTTTGGGGCCTATAGTCTGAGAAGTGGTGGGGGCCAAGTTAAGGGCGAACGAAAAACCAAAAATTTCATAGTTCTCTATCCAGGCGCAGATCCAGAGGGAGGGAACTGGGGGAACGTTCCCCCCAAATGGCCTGGGCTCCACCTAATTGTTTTGATTGGTAGCTACTCTAACCTAACCTAACCATTGCCCAAAATACCAGTACCTTTTGAATATATAAAAGTTCCCCCCCCCCAAAAGTCGAGCCTGGATCCGCGCCTGTCTCTATCATGTGATTTTTATACTTTATTATGAATTATGCAAATTAACCTGTCTATAGTTTTATGAGTATTGAACACCTGGCATATAGGGTTAACATAACAAACATAGAATCAATAATAACCATTGACAGTATAACAATACCTCGAACTTTATTTTGATTTAATGGAAATGTTGGAGACACACGATTTGCGGTTAAAATTTGAAGCAGGTAGAAGTGTACTTAGGTGGTTGTTTGGAGACACACGAATTGCGGTCAAAATTTGAAGCAGGTAGAAGGGTACTTAGGTGGTTGTTTGGAGACACACGAATTGCGGTCAAAATTTGAATCAGGTAGAAGGGTACTTAGGTGGTTGTTTTCGATGACTGAATTGCTTGGATGGTTAATCTTTTTATCTTAAATCTCTATACATATCATGTATTAGGCGGTTAACCAGAAATATGGTAATAATTGGCCTAACGATGTTGTAGAGAAAAATTCAAAGAAAAGTAAAATGATAATCTGTCTCAAAGGGAAGGGGTGACGTATAAATTTAAGGTAATCACCAAAACATTTTAGTTTGTCTCTTAAATTTATAGAGACAGTATGGAATTACAACATATGTTGAGCGAGCGTGGCAATGTACCGGAAGCATTTACCGGACAACAAACGCTTGCGAATCTTTTCATTCAAAATTTAGCAGAACCTGCAGATCTCCGCACCCCAACATTAATCTTTTTATAGAAACGTTAAAAAGCATTCAAACAGATACTTACATTAAAATAAATTCTGTTATTGATAATAAAACGAGATTTGTGCGGAAAAATGTATTAGATAAACAAGAGTTTATTAACAACAAAATAAGTCAGTACAATAAAAAAGATATTAGTAGGTATAATTTTGTAAAATGTGTTAGTTATAAGTTTAGTGAAGTAGTTTTATGATGTATATGCATGTAGATGTAGTCTGTAGTATTGCATAATTTCTATGTTTTGTATATTATATATATATCTTTATAAAAATTAGAACTTTTATTTTCAATTTACCCTCTTGCCCCTAAATAAGTTTCTAACCGCAGTTCGGTTGGAGATTAGGACTACTCAGGTAGGCACAAAAATTTTGACCGCAATTCAGTCACTCTCGCAAAATCGACCGCAATTCGTGTGCACCGGAAATGTTTATATTTTTCATTTTCATATTGAATGCGTAGGTTCAATTCAGAATAATTATATTTCACACTCAAATTAAATACTCAAAGTAAAGACACTTATATGTTGCATTGCATGCTCTTTGAAATATATGGAATATTTAAAAATATAAACACTTATAGTCCAAGATCCCAGAGCCGCCAGACGTTACTTATTTTCTCAGCAATAATATGTATTGGATGAAGTAGTGTTCTTATGTACTTTCAGTGTATGGATACCTGCTACCTTGTGCCGATTGCCAATTTCCAGGTATCAGGTGCTAAAGATGGAAAAAAATTCAACTAAATTTTCTTATTTTCTCTATCTTGATTTTTATATATGATACTATATATTTCAATACCTTATGCAAGCAGTCAGACCAATCGGGCCAAACATCCCGCCAGGTACAAATAAACTGTCCCTACGAGTATGACAGTATAGAAGGGAGATCGACGCGCATAGATAATCACTATCGCGCTTAAATGAGCAAGTCATGACATTTCGCTCATACTGTCATACTCATAGGGACACTTTATTTGTGTGGCGGGATGTTTGGCCCATACGATCGGTCTGGCTGCTTGCAAAATGTGTGACTGAGAAAATAAGAAAAGTAAGTTAGCGATTTGTTGAAACGTTTGAAGAACTGTTCTCATACTTTCACGAGTCAAACATCCAATAATTAAAAATCGTTTGTAATTAATTAATTAACCGTGCTTAAATTTACGCGAAAATAAAATTAACCATAGATATTCAACCGAACGACTGTGTCTCGAAGTTATTTTTCAAAAGCACTGCTTTAAGTGTATTGTTTTATAATTTCTAGATATTTTGCACTACCTGTTCCTTACAAGAAAATTGCAACTTCTCCTCTCCTTGTCACGCGAAGAAAAACTTTGCTGTCTATCTGCAAAACTAGCCCTACAAAAGAAAATAATATCTACCATCAAAGTTTCAAATCAACTGCTCCTTTATCAGTATTTTTCAAAGTAATAGAAGAAATTGTCAATTTTGAGAATTTTTAATATAGTTATAGTTTTATAAATGGTTATCATAACTGATTTGCAAAACGACAAGTAACTTGTGCTATATTTTATCAATTATATAAAGATATTAGATTTCAAAAAGCAATACTCGTGTTAAGAAACGGGAAATTGATGTGAGTGTATTGTGCTGAAAATTTCAGATGATTTTTGTACTTTACAAGTTAATAATATGGATGGACGTCTAGTATTAAGAATGTCCAAGGTGCTTTTCATCTTTTATTTCGATGCCCACACTTCTAGTAATGGAATGCAAAATTCCATAGTTGTATATGTATTTTATGTAGAGTAACGAGATATTGGTTTATCGACGAGCATAAAATACGAACTAACAATTCGAATAGCTTGCAGTTATGTTACTCTAAGTCCATTTGTGATCTCCGCCGCTGGAGCTCGTTTCACAAACCGGTTGCGGGACTGCCTCCTCCCTCCACAAAGCCAGTCCCAGAATGGCGTGGTTTGCGACAAACGCTCGTCCTGTTCTACAACGTGTAGACTAAAATTAACCATAGTTGGGAGTCTTTGAACGGCCTTTCACGCCCAATTGTGTATTTTCAATTATCAGTTTCAACAAATTAAAGGAAAACTGCACGCTCAAATCTCGAAAGGTGAAAAGTGTCTAGAAAGTGTTTAAAATAAATCGATTACAGTGCGACCGTGTGCCAAACAAAGGAAGTATCCACGTTGTATACAGACAAATTCCGATGATTCTCAGCGCGTTCAAGCTCAAATATGATGTCTGCATGTGTGAACAATAATGACCACGGTTGCTTCAGAAATTAAGGCAGACTACGTCCAGATTTCAACGCAGGTGGGTGTTGCTTATTTATTATTGAATTTGATGAACTGGGCCCAGCCAGTGGAGCGAATTTCCTTACGGTGTTGCCAAGTGTAGATGTAATCTAAGTAATATTACAAGTTTCTTATAATAGCTTCATGATATTTCATCTCACCTTTTTCTTGCGATATAGTATGGTTTAGACTAGTATTCGAATTAACTGAAAAAACTTTAGATTGTGATGGAATATCGTGAAATTCTGTAAAGAGCAAAGAATTTCTAGAATTTACTAATCTACTTAAATTATTCAAATTTATTAACTTGCATTTTATCAAGACACAAAAACGTTTCTCATGGTTTTTTTCAAAAGAGGGTACCTAAAACTATATTTTAATTATTTATATCACTAGGAACGAGAGTGTATGGGTTTGTTCAAATATTATTGTAATTTACAATAATTTTTCAATAGGTATATCTTAATAAATAACCTTATATAGGTATACTTGTTATTGTAAAACTATTTCGAAATCTGGAAGACAATCTTCCTTCACTCATGTTCTTTCGATTATTTGGCCAACCTGGCAACGTTCTTCGTATAGTTTCTTAGGGCGGGTAGGCATAGCGTTTCTGTGGGTGTATCTCTTTGTCCTGACCGCTTTCCTTAACCCACCGACGGAGGAGGTCGATCGCTGCCAAATATTATATAATCTCTTTTCTGTTTAGCTTTGGCGGTATTTCATTTGTATCAATAATTTGAGAAATAACAACAGAGGGGGCAACGCGGTACAAATTGAATAACCAACAACAGGACTAATGTCTCAATTATATCTAGACTGTGTCCAGTTGACTTTGAAGCTGAAAAGGAATACGAGTTCTACTCAGAAGTTCCAAATTAATTTTGGTGAATTGAAATTGTATATACACTGGACTCCTAAATGAGTTGTCAACGACTTTAGAAAACAATTGATTTTGGTGTAAAAGATTGTTTAAAAGATTAAGTATAGGTATTATTTTTATATTAAAGTTAGTAGGTACCACTGTATTGTTTAGGATCACCAAGAATTTTAAAATCAGTTCAGTTGTCCTCAATCGACATGAAATCTTAAGAGAATTTTAAGATATGCATTTTAAAATATTTTCAAAATTTAAAATGAACTAATTTATTTAATGTACCTATCTCGGTACCTATAGAATCTGTTATAATGTGAGACAAAATGCGTTGCTGGATATCCTAGCGGATGTGTGTCTTCGAAGGACTCTTGAGTAGAACTATAGGTATTAACTTGATTTTATTAATCATTGTTTTTATTTACAATTTTCTTTTTTACTTCGCTCATGTGTTTTATAACTTTAGCAGGTAAATCTACTCGGATGTATCAATATTTTAAGCAAAAGCTACCTATGTTTTTTTTAGTTTAAGTCTCATCGCACCACACTTTTTCAACAGAAAAGGAATTTACAATTTTTGTTTTATTCTTTACGTCAGCTCTTTTCATAGTTCCCAGTGTTTCTATATATTTTACTAATAATGCATTATTCTTTTAATTTTCGTGTATTCGTTTTCTGGAGAAAAAAATTAAACATAGGTACTTATACTCATACTTACAATATGATATTTATTAGGAAATACAGTTATTTTATTATTAACATCACTATATTTCTGGTGTCAAAAGCACATTTCTATTTTTCGTGAAGCTTGTGTGATTGTGAAAAAATAACCTCTTTTGTCCCTTTCTGTCTACGCCTTTGGCTATTTGATGACTGATGTATGAGGTCAATAAGAATAGAAACACCCTTTCGAGTTGGAAACCCTGATTATTAAGCTTTATCTATCGTTTTAGATCAATTATACGACGAACTTTAAATCCAAGTACCTAATATTGAGTAATATATTTTCATTAAAATGAGGAACCATATAGGTACCTAGGTACTATTTGCAAAACAGTCGTTGACAGCTCCGGCAAACAGTTAATTATCATTGCTTTTTATCTGTTTACCTATCAAAATTCCAGCAGATGAATTAAAAGGGAGTGGGCGGAGTTTTGGATAGGGGGTCTGAGGGCAGGATCAAATTGTGGCGTCCTCCTTCGCTCTTTATTAGACCGTGATTTGGATCTTGGGGAACTGTCAATTTTTTTATTACTTTGTTTCTTTCCAGGCGAATTAGAAGGCGGTGCATGTGCAACTTAAGTGTTTTTGTCTATTAGGTCGACGCAACATGCACGACGCACGTATATTGTTTCTTGTCGATATGTGTTTGATGAGGATGAATTGAATCTCTTGATTTATTCACATATCTGCGTATTTTTTTGTCTAATATTTCTTTCAAATGCGCAACGTCTATTAAGACGTACGCAGAACTTGATTCACACTAAGCAAATGCAACAATACTTGAGAGTCGAAATTGTAAAACATTTCGACATTTACTTGGAAATGAAATTTCTAAGATACGAAAATAATGAAAATATAGATATTCCCAAACTATTCAACTATTTAATTTTCGACATATTTGAAATGAATATATCCCTGAGCATTTTTTATACCTTACCTTCTGTTATCAGAGTGAATAATTCTGTACCAAACTGCTCTGTATAGGTATCAAGTAGCGGATCGTACGATAACAATAGGGGTATTCATATTTATCGTATTTTATCACAAAGAAACATAAATAATATCGGTCGATTTTTCAACATCGAAGAATAAGAGTACCTCATTGTTTGCAACTACAACAACATAAAAAAAAAGAATTAGAGCAGTTGAACATGCGAAAATTCTGAAAATATCAGCGAATAATTTAATTTAAATCACAGAGGTGTAGGAAAAAAATTGTTCTAAAAAACATAAAGTTTCACAGCTTCACTTATTTTGAGAAATCGTCGTGGCGCGCTCCTTGACATATTGTAGGTATCCCTTTCAGTCTTTTTGTTTTCTCTCTAATTTTAGTCAAATGTCGATCAAACATGATCTAGAAAGAATTTAGTAACAATTAAAACAATTGTTGGTTTATAACTCAATGCCATTTAAGCAAATTACATACTTATGAAAAAAATAAATAAAAATGTTTACTAGTGACTTCGAATGTTACAATTGTTTTGGTACCTAAATCATTGATAACATTTCATTCGTTAAAACTGAATTCTTTGCTTTGAATAATTATAGAATGCTTGATGAAGACGAGCAACGAATGAAAGTATCCACAGATTTCATATTCATCAAAGATCAAAGTAAAAACAAAAATAGGTATACTGAAACTACTAAAATAAAATTACAGAATGAGAAAGTTGTCAAAATCAAACATCGCTTCTGAAGTGTAGATTCTGTAGAGATATTTGAAAAGAGAAACATAGAGATATTGATAGACGATCTCAAGGTTGATTGGGAAAAAGCCAATGAACTTTGCTTGAGCGTTGAATAAATCGACAGAATAGCTAAACAACACCACAAGCCATCCAATAAAAATGGGTACCACGAGGAGAAAAGCAAAGATAAGTAATAATGGCATAGATAACGGGATAAGATCCTACAGGTAACTCAAGCTCAAGCAATGTAGAAAAGGAGAGAGAAATAGAAAATAGAAAGACATTACGAAGAATTGCAGTTAAATGTAGAAACCGAGAAAAAAATATCAAAAACTCATTATAACAATTTTGGAAAAAATAACCATTATAACTTGATTTGGAGAAGGAAACGGCAAAATAAAGATTTCTAGAATACTGCCACTTTAAAAGTGTTCAGTGCAGATCTCAATTAATAATAATAATAATTCTTTATTTACATAAAGTGAACAAGGAAAATTCTTTAATAATTTAAAAAATTATCAAACAACTTTCCAAGGAAGCTGGCTATACGTATTCAGCAACGCAGCAATGCGTTGCTGAATAAGTATTATTAAAGAATTTTCCTTGTTCACTTTATGTAATGTATGAAATTGACCATGGTCGACTAGTATGTTTTTCATGATTTGATTGTTGTATTTTGCGTATTAAGCGACTAGAATATTCTGAGCGCGCTCTCGTGGGTATTTCCAAAGGTTTTAAATCACTATGTTAGTGTGCCTTGGAATCATATACACCACTGTTGTAGAGTAGATATCTTCATATCAGGAGGTACGTGTTCGAACGACGAATTTCTGCATTTTCAGTCTAAGCGGTGAATTGTTGTTTCCCAATATCTTTGGTGGGATGGCGCTCTGGATTGTTATCCGACCAGTGTTACTGACCACGATTTGTATTGGGGAACAATTAGAGCTGCACTGATGAGATCTAATAAGATCGAAACAGCTGTATGCAGTTTTTGAGTGGGGGTGACTTGACAATTTCTATAATTCACCGTTCGATTGTGAATGCAGATTTTGCGTTGCTGAATACGTATAACCAGCTTCCTTGGAAAGTTGTTTGATAATTTTTTAAATTATTAAAGAATTTTCCTTGTTCACTTTATGTAATGTATGAAATTGACCATGGTCGACTAGTATGTTTTTCATGATTTGATTGTTGAATTCTTTATTTCTTTAAGACAGCCATAAAACTGTATAGAAAAAGTCAATACAGAAAAACAAGTGGGAAAAAAATACATAAAAATACAAAAAAGAATACACAACCATATACATACTTGACAATTAAAACAAATAATCTTTCACTTCATAATAACAATTTTCTGCCAAGAAATGCTTCAACTTTCTTTTGAACATATTAGTGGATCCACAATTCTTCAAATCCGTTGGGAGAGCACTAAACATTCTAGGTGCCATATGATTTGGTGATTTATAAGTTAATTGATATTTAGCAACTGGTACAAAATAGTCTTCTTTCTGACGGGTGTTCAAACCATGCTTTTCTTTATTTTTTTTCAAATGTAGCTTCATTGCCTGTGAAAACATGTACACATAATATAATATATAAATATATATATATATATATAACAAGGGAAGCCAGAGGAGGTCTGCATGATCTACGATTTGAAAGGCCAATCATGGAGCGTAGAACTCTTTTTTGGGCAATAAAAACATCTCCAGCTGAAACAGATAAGCCCCAGAAGACAATTCCATATAACGAAGCCTACTTTCAACTTGGGCGTAGTAGAGCTGCAACAACTGATCAACAGTCAGGACATGTCGCAGATTTCGCAACTGAAAAGAAATTGAATTCAACTTAGAAACTAGGTATTGACAGTGTTCCTTCCAGTTCAAATTTTTGTCTATCCGAAGACCCAAAAATGTGGTATTATCCATGTGGTGAAACCACAGGAGATTGTTCACTAGTTCTGAACGCTATGTCCTCACACGTTTTTAGCACATGATGAAATCTAAGCGCTTATTTCGTTTTGTCAACGTTATAAGGTATAAATGATTAGCTGTTGTTGATTACCTAGTTGTTGAAAATAAAATGAAAAAAGTAAAGAATGTTTTTCGCCTAGCAAATAAAATATGAAGTAGAATTCGTTGTATGTACAACGAATTAAATTAACTGGGTCAAAACGATATTTAAAATAAGTTAGTAGATTTTACTTGGAATTCGAAGTGTTGTTACAATTTTCCCGGACAAATGGTCCAATAAGAACGGTTTCGAATATATTTTATGGTTCATGGAAACTTAAATGGTAAAGTCGCCAAAGGAAACTATGAAATTAATATTTATAGATTAATTACAATGTTAAATTAAATTTCTCAATTCTCACATCTTCTGGAAAAATTTACTGGATCAGATAATAAACATGATTTCACTTCAAAGTATAGGCACTTTTTGATTTTTTTGTTTTTTAATTGATGATAAGATTCGCATAATTCTACTCTTTTAGTCATGAAACTTAATTTCAGATAGTGGAAAATATACCAATGGCAAACTTTCCATCAGTTTCACCTCACACGGAAAATCTAGATTTATCTACTATATAATTTTTTTTTCAGGAAAGCAAGCCTACGCCGTCGCCTTTGGCCCTTTTAGCTGCCACCTGCAGCAAGATAGGACCATCATCTCAAGAGTTTCAACAGTCCGGATTAATAATGACTAGCACTCCTACCCCTGTGAAGAGCGTGTCGGTGGCGAGTCCACAGGTTGTCAGCGTGCCAGTGAGCATCCCTCAGCAGTTCTCGCAGCATTTGCTGCAGCAGCAGGGAGCGCAGTTGGTCAGCGCAGCTGGTCAAAATATAGCTTACAACGTTATGCCGCAAATGCAAACAGTGACGGTCGATGGACAAGAAGCCTTGTTTATACCTGCCATGTCTCTAGCTGGTAATTAAGATTTATTTCGAGCAATCGATGAGTTTAAGAAAAAATATTGACTTCATACCATTTATTGGTGCTTCATATACTGCATACTGCATCTTAAAGTTTTTCTAGTTTGAATTCCAAAGAGATGAAATGAAAAATCTCATGAAATTTGTGCCATACATATGCTGATTAATGATTTATACCTATATTCAAATTGAAACTTTGGAATGTAAGAGAACAAGTTGTTATTTTAAAACTACTTTAGAAATGCTTGAGGACCGCTCAGTTTTAAAAAAATTACATCCAACATTGCCCCTAGGGTTTAAGAAAATGTGATATCATTCTTCACACAGTTCAAGTGTTCAAGTTTAATCTAGTTTCTTGATTTATAACACTCAGATTTATGTAATAGATGCGAATTTATAGAATAATGTAAGCTATATCACCTCCTTCATTTTCAATATATGATTGTAATATTACATAAGTATTTATTCGGTGTTCTCTTATTCACAGTGTTATATTCTACGTAATTGTAGAATTTAAATTTTCATTTGTCCTCCAATATTAAAACCTCAACTTTTTCAAAACACAAACAAACATTTTCTTATGAAATATAGAACCAGCATTTCGAGCTTCGAATGTTTGTAAATCAACTCAGTTAAAAACTAAAGTTTTTAACTTCACCATGAGTATTTCCAAATATAGATTCTAAAGTTGAGAAAGCATCATTATAAACTATTTTAAATTCATTATGAAGAACACTGCACAATTCTTACGATCACACTGATTTAACTTATTTGTTTCAGGTGGTCAACAACATCAACAATTATTTAGCCCTGGTCAGATAATAAGAGCCCCAGGAGTTTTACCTAATTTACAGAATCTGCAAAATTTGCAAACTGTTCAATTATCAAATGGTCAAAGTGTGGCAGTCAGACCATCACTGCAACAAGTTGTGCAGTTCCCGATGCAACAAACGATACCCATTCAGGTGCCCATTTCATCCCAAAATGGACAAACAATTTATCAGACAATCCATTTTCCTGTCCAACTCACTACAGCAGCTGCCGTTCCCAATATAATACAAGCCCAACAGTTAGCTCCACAATTTGCTAATATTATAACACCAAATGGTCAATTACAGCAAGTACAAATTGGTGAGTTTGGGGATAATATTATTTAAATGTACTGAGTGTGTATACACACAATATATATATATATATATATATATATATATATATATATATATATATATATATATATATATATATATATATATATATATATATATATATATATATATATATATATATATATATAAATATATATATATATATATATATATATACAGGGTGTCCCGTAAATAACACGCCAGAGTGACACTGGAGGTAGATTGGCTTCAGGTCGATCAGATAACAACAACATGACCTCAGTAAAAGTTTTCTGGTTTTCGAGATATTGTCACTCTTATGTTTTTTTCAAAAATCTATACTTTTTGGTAATTTTCTCGCCTCATAAACATAAATAAGTTCTAACTCCTGTTTTTTTTTCTTCTTATGCTATCATCAATATATGGTTGAGACAATCGACCTATCATTTCATTAAAAACTAGCTCGCTAACCTAAAAAAAGAATCAGGTTGTTTCAATTTATTTTAAATCCGAAAACGTTGAGTAAAGTTTGACTATTTACTGTGAAAAAATATTGTACCAGACAGAATCAGCAAATCATCTTAAAAACTAGCCTTTTTAATGCTCTTTCGAAAACGGTATTACATTTGTGGTTTTTTTTTTCCAAAAGTATTAAAATTCCAATTTTAGTCATTGAAGTCGTGCTACTTACGAAATACACTGCGCCGCAAATTTAACGCATAGCTTAAATATTTCCTAAGTTTTGACTGAATATTTTCTCAGGCGGTGATCCGATATGAATAAATTTTTCACCAAATTGTAGCTCCGTTCTTTGAGAAAAAGCAGTAGTTATAAGATGATCAAAAAAAATGAATAAACTTATTGTACAGGGTGTTTGAATAGCGATCTGTTTTCTTCGTCCAAGTTTACATCCTTCTGCGGGCAATATCGGGTAGCTCAGGCAGAAAAAAAATAGACGGTATTATAATCGCATGACTTCTGAGTAATTTGTTTTTTCAATCGTCTGTTTATCTTGAGCCACTCGAAAGATATTCATGTTTTTATAATTCTCACACTTTTCAAACGAAATTTTCTAAACATTTTTTGTTAGTTTGCGAAGAAGGCTGTGTATTCAAAATTTCTTTACAAGTAGAAACTGTGTTTATTTGGTTTTGTATATCTCTCCATACTACAAGTCTGAGCTACCCGATATTGCCTGCAGAAGGATGTAAACTTGGACGAAGAAAACATGTCGCTATTCAAACACCCTGTACAATAACTTTATTCATTTTTTTTGATCATCTTATAACTATTACATTTTCTCAAAGAACGGAGCTACTATTTGGTGAAAAATTCATTCAAATCGGATCACCGCCTGAGAAAATATTCAGTCAAAACTTAGGAAATATATAAGCTATACGTTAAATTTGCGGCGCAGTGTATTTCGCAAGTAGCACGACTTCAATGACAAAAATTGGAATTTTTAGACTTTTGAAAGAAAAAAACCACAAATGTTATACCGCTTTCGAAAGAGCATTAAATAGGCTATTTTTTAAGATCATTTGCTGATTCTGTCTGGTATAATATTTTTTCACAGTAAATAGTCAAACTTTACTTAAGGTTTTCGGATTTAAATTAAATTGAAACAACTTCATTTTTATTTTGAGGTTAGCTAGCTAGTTTTTAGTGAAATGATAGGTCGATTGTCTCAACCATATATTGATGATAGCAAAAGAAAAAAAACCATGAGTTAGAACTTATTTATATTCAAAACAGGCGAGAAATTTACCTAAAAGTATAGATTTTTGAAAAAAACATAAGAGTGGCAATATCTCGAAAACCAGAAAACTTTTACCGAGGTCATGTTGATGTTATCTGATTGACCTGAAGCCAATCTACCTCCAGTGTCACTCTGGCGTGTTATTTACGGGACACCCTGTATATATATATAGATATATATATATATATATATATATATATATATATATATATATATATATATATATATATATATATATATATATATATATAATATATATATATATATATATATCAGGGGCGGCTATTCAAAGGCGGCTAAGGAGGCTAAGCCTCCTCCTCAATAATATTCCGTGTATCACTAATATATTATATTGAATAGTCAGCATTCAGCATATTCATATTAATCAAAATCATATTATTTTATGCACCTACCTTCCTTTCAACCTACATTATATAATGTTGTTTACATTTACTGCATTTCATTCATTTCAAGATTTGTGGCAACGCTGCGGAGGCTTAGAAAGGTATATTCTCAACGTTCATTATGCCTGCCACAGAAAAGCAAACAACGGTGCGAATACTGTCAATGAATAATTCATTGCAATAGAAAAGCAAAACACATGTAAATGGCAACACCGATGGATCCTGAGTCTCATACAATGTCGACCAATCACAACTATAGAATTTCGGGTAAAATCGAGTGAATTCGTTGGAAATTAATTTAATCGTAGTGACTAATGGCCGACAACAGCTTGTTTACTTATATTGCTCGCGTATTGTTTTAAAATGAGTTTGGTTACTGAAGTTAATTTCAAAAATTTCAATGGTGACTTAGTGGAATATTTGTTATCCCATAACTTTAGTGCACTAAGTTATGAGGATAAAGTTTTGATAAAAACATTGCGACCTACCCCTGAATTAAACAATTTGGTGCAGCGTAACAGACAACAAAACCGCGGTTTTAATACAAGAAATTATGAGAGACATCCTTGCCTAACCGGATCACAGGTAAAAAATAAATTATTTTGTTGGCAGTGTTTACTTTTTACTAGAGAAAATGTCTCTGTTTGGAGCCGCTTAGGATTTGAGGATTTAATTCTATAGTTGAAAGTGAGGAATTTTTCACCGATAAAGTAACTTTAAATACCGCACGCGGATTAATATCTTACTTACAAGATAAGGAATTTTTATATTTTTTAAACATCTTTAAATTAATTTTTGAACAAACAGAATTAGTTGTTCAAATCTTACAGCAAAAGTTTTCAGATGTAATTTACTCACTAAATCGGCTCAAGTTTCTTTTGGAAAAAATTTCAGAATTTCGTGCAGAAGTTTATTTTAAAAAACTATTTTCTGTATTTCAAACTACTGATGATACGACTCAATTTAGCCCAAAACGAAAGAAATTCAGTTACGCAGATATGGAGCTTCACTATAAGCAAATATTTTATGAACTTTTGGATACTATTAGGGGTCAAATAGAAATAAGGTTCTCTGATTTGAAAGAACTGCATTTTTTCGACTTACTCAATAAAAATTTGTTTACCGGATTTTCGGCTAATTTTCCAGATAACCTTTTGGAAAATTTATGTCAAAAATACACTTTTTTTGATAAGGTGGCCATAAAAAGTGAACTGTGTGTTGTTATAATGACAATGAAATTTTGGGGCAAAATGAAAATCATGTGAGGACTATTAAATACCTTTTTGATAATGATTTGAATCAAGATTTACCCCAAGTTTATAAACTCTTATGTCTAATTGTTTCTATCCCGTTGACATCGGCTTCCGTAGAGCGCCCGTTTTCCACTCTTGAGAGAATTAAAACTTATTTACGAAATTCAATGAGCCAGGATCGTTTGAAAAATATTAGTTTGTTGTCTATTGAAAAGGAATTGGTAAAACTTTTGGCGAAAGACAAAAAATTTTATGAGGATATTATAGATCATTTTGCTAACGTTAAAGATCGCAGAACCCCGCTAATCTTCAAAAATATATAATAACTTCTTATTTGCTCTCACCAGCTGTTAACAAATTCGTTAAGTAGGTAAGTAGGTACCTATTTTGTGAAAGAAAAAAAAATTTGATGAATTGATTAATTGGCCGAGAAGAGTTTTTGTGAATATTGTAAATAGGAGTTGTAGGTCTCAAGGTAGACACTCGAAAGTGAAAACAAATTAATAGCTTAGGGTGCTTGTTTTACTTTGATTTTCTTTAAATTATAAGGCGGTTGACCTTGAAATCCTAAAAATTTTCGCCTATGGTGTATTTTTTAACACCTCTTGTAGCCTCCTTAAACCAAAACCTCACGAGCCGCCACTATATATATATATATATATATATATATATATATATATATATATATATGTATATATATATATATATATATATATATATATATATATATACATATACATATACATATACATCAGTGACGGCTCGTGAGGTTTTGGTTTGAGGAGGCTACAAGAGGTGTTAAAAAATACACCATAGGCGAAAATTTTTAGGATTTCAAGGTCAACCGCCTTATAATTTAAAGAAAATCAGAGTAAAACAAGCACCCTAAGCTATTAATTTGTTTTCACTTTCGAGTGTCTACCTTGAGACCTACAACTCCTATTTACAATATTCACAAAAACTCTTCTCAGCCAATTAATCAATTCATCTATTCATCAAATTTTTTTTTCTTTCACAAAATAGGTACCTACCTACTTAACGAATTTGTTAACAGCTGGTGAGAGCAAATAAAAAGTTGTTATATATTCTTGAAGATTGGCGGGATTCTGCGATCTTTAACGTTAGCAAAATGATCTATAATATCCTCATAAAATTTTTCGTCTTTCGCTAAAAGTTTTACCAATTCCTTTTCAATAGACAACAAACTAATATTTTTCAAACGATCCTGGCTCATTGAATTTCGTAAATAAGTTTTAATTCTCTTAAGAGTGGAAAACGAGCGCTCTACGGAAGCCGATGTCACCGAGATAGAAACAATTAGACATAAGAGTTTATAAACTTGGGGTAAATCTTGATTCAAATCATTATCAAAAAGGTATTTAATAGTCCCCACATGATTTTCATTTTGCCCCAAAATTTCATTGTCATTATAAACAACACACAGTTCACTTTTTATGGCCACCTTATCAAAAAAAGTGTATTTTTGACATAAATTTTTCAAAAGGTTATCTGGAAAATTAGCCGAAAATCCGGTTAACAAATTTTTATTGAGTAAGTCGAAGAAATGCAGTTCTTTCAAATCAGAGAACCTTATTTCCATTTGATCCCTAATAGTATCCAAAATTTCATAAAATATTTGCCTATAGTGAAGCTCCATATCTGCGTAACTGAATTTCTTTCGTTTTGGGCTAAATTGAGTCGTATCATCAGTAGTTTGAAATACAGAAAATAGTTTTTTTAAATAAACTTCTGCACGAAATTCTGAAATTTTTTCCAAAAGAAACTTTCGTGAGTAAATAACATCTGAAAACTTGTGCTGTAAGATTTGAAAAACTATAAAAAATATATAAATTATTTATCTTGTAAGTAAGATATTAATCCGCGTGCTTTATTTAAAGTTACTTTATCGGTGAAAAATTCCTCACTTTCAACTAGGTATAGAATTAAATCCTCAAATCCTATGTGTTTATCAAAACTTTATCCTCATAACTTAGTGCACTAAAGTTATGGGATGACAAATATTCCACTAAGTCACCATTGAAATTTTTGAAATTAACTTCAGTAACCAAACTCATTTTAAAACAATACGCGAGCTATATAAGTAAACACGTCGGTCATTAGACAATACGATCACACTACGATTTCGAACGAATTCACTCGATGTCACGCGAAATTCTATAGTTGTGATTGGTCGACATTGTATAAGAGTGTCTCGATCGGTGTTGCCATTTACATGTGTTTTGCTTTTCTATTGCAATGAAGTATTCATTCGGAGTATTTGCACCGTTGTTTGCTTTTCTGTGGCAGGCATAATGAACGTTGAGAATATACCTTTCCATGCCTCCGCAGCGTTGCCACAAATCTTGAAATGAATGAAATGCAGTAAATGTAAATACCTTCTATCGTAATTAATAAATTATATTATATAATGTAGGTTGAAAGGAAGGTGCATAAAATAATATGATTTTGATTAATATGAATATGCTGAATGCTGACTATTCAATATAATATTTTAGTGATACACGGAATATTATTGAGGAGGCTTAGCCTCCTGAGCCTCCTTTGACTAGCCGCCCCTGATATATATATATATATATATATATATATATATATATATATATATATATATATATATATATATATATATATATATATATATATATATATATATATATATATATACTATAGCGGACCCGGCAAACGTTGTTCTGCCATATAAATTATTTTTATCTATCTTTCTATCAATTCATCTATTTATCTTTTTATCTATCTATCTATTCATCTATCTATCTTTTTATCTACCTATCTATATTTATTCATCTATCTGCCGATCTATCTATCTAACTATCTATCATTCTATCTATTTATCAATCTTTCTGTCCCAGCATACATTGTTCTGTCATATAAATTATTTTCATCTATCTGCCGATGTATCTATCTATCTAACTATCTATCATTCTATCTATCTATCAATCTTTCTGTCCCAGCATACATTGTTCTGTCATTTAAATTATTTTCATCTATCTATCTAGTCATCTATCTATCTTTTTATATATCTATCTAAATATCTATTCATCTATCTGCCGATGTATCTCTATCTATCTAACTATCTATATATTTATCTATATATCTATCTATTAAATCTATCTGACCCGGCAAACGTTGTTTAAATAATGTATATGTCAACACAACGTTTGCCGGAATATAACTATGTGATATGATAATACTTACATATATTTATTTTGATAAGAGAGTTCTAAACAATAAAGCACCAAAAATTGAAAAAAATAAGAATAATTTCGCATTGCATTTACTATAATATAAATTTAACTTATACTATATATTGATGTTAATTCAAGATGGCGCCGATTAAGGATGCGGCTCAAAATCGCGGAAAAGTTTCACTTGTTGTTTTGTGTAATCATTGCAATAAACCTGTTGTAAGGGTTGCCAGGTGTACTAAGTGCAACGAATCGTTTCATCCAGCATGTTTAGTCCAATCTGGGGCCCAAAAAAACACAAATTGGAAACACGTAGCTGAAGACTCAGAAGACGTCACGTCATCGATAGGTGCTGAAACGGCATACCTGTTGAAAATAATCAAGGAATTGGAGGAGAAAGCTACAATACTTCAAGAAAACTGTGGTCTTTGGAAAGATCGTGCAGTTTCCTTGGAAAAACTACTGAAGAATATCGAAGTTAACCAAAAAGGTAAACAAACCCAACAATATATTTTGGCGCGAAATTCTCCTAAGAACACCAAATTTTCAAACGATAGTTGAAAATGACGGATATGAATATCCGAGAAGAAGACGCAGACTCGAACCTCAAAATTCTCAAAACGAAAACAACAATAATAAAAGCAAACCACGAAAGAGAAAACCGCAGTTTGGAACTAAAGTCGATAACGAAACACAATTCGGAGTAATTTCAACAGAAAATAAAGATAAAAGAGTTTGGATTTTTCCATCAAAAGTCAAAGAATCAGTCACTGAGGAATCGATCAAAGAATGTGTTACCAAATACTCGAAAACGGCACCTGAAGAAATCTTTGTTAAGATGTGTCAGGCAAAAATCCAAAAAGGCAATAAACGGTGTTTTATGGTTGGCGTAAAACCAGACCTGAAAGATATTGTTTATGATAGCTCCTTCTGGCCAAAAGGAATTGCATATGAAAGATTCAAATTTTTCACTAGGAAGAAATTTTTTAGACAACCGAAATGTTCCAAGCCTAACACAGCAGTGAGTAATGTCGAAATCAACACAAGTAGTTTTAGCTGCTTACCCCTTCAAAATTCCTTAAAAACACTGGTATATCACATAAATGTTCAAAGCTTAAATAACAAAATTCTCAATATAGAAGTACTTTTGGATGATGTCAGTCCTGATTTTTTCTGCATATCAGAACACTGGCTTCAGAATAATATAGCATCAGTCCACTTGCAGAATTATGAACTATGGAGCTTCTCATCAAGAAGTTTATTTAGAGAGAACGGCACTGCAATTTTTACCAAACCAAATATAGACACCAGTGATTTAAATGTTAATATCGATCAGATCGAGAAACATTTTGAATATTGTACATGTCAGGGTAATTTTCCAAATAAAAAAAATTGTTTTAATTTGTTTGTACAGATCTCCATCTGGAGATATGAATATATTTTTATACAAAATTAATGAACTTTTAAGTAGTATATATAGGCCAAATCTGTTATTGATTGTATGTGGAGATTTTAATATAAACTTTGCAGGAACAGACGCTGCCGAAAATTCAGTAACGAATATTTTTCTCAGCTTCAGCTTATCTGCTCGAGTTGAGGAAATGACACGAGAAGGATCTGGTACTGGTAGCAGAATTGACAATGTTTTCACTAACATTTCTGAAGAGGAATCAACATGCGGAGTTCATATAACAAATGTTTCTGACCATTTTGGCCATCTTTTTACTTTTGAATGTGAGAGAGAAGAGGCTCGAGTGAGGATCTATAAAAAGCGCTCTTTTAACCAGAGCAACATATCCAATTTCATAACTTATCTACAGAATGAATCCTGGTCTGAGGTATATGAATCAGCAGATGTAGATGTGATGTATAATACTTTTGCAAATGCTTTTCACTATTATTTTGAGATTGCATTTCCTTTATCCTCCTGTAAAATAAGAACAAACCGAGATGCATGGGTAGGTACTGAAATCAAACTATATTCACAGTATATTAAGGACTTATATGTGTGGTACAAAAAAACAAACTCACAATTAGTCTATGAACAATATAAAAGCGAAAGAAAAATGTTTAGACAGTATTTATCGAATTATAGAAAGTCCGTGAGTGACAACAAAATTTTAAATTCAAAAAATAAAACCAAATCGGCTTGGACTATTTTAAATTCTCAAACTAACAAAAAAAAAATCGCTCAGGAAATTTCATTAAAAACAGAAAACTGTATTGTTAAAGACCCAGTTCAGGTAGCTGATACGTTCAGTAGAAAGTTCAACCTGGAAATTCCATTACGTCACAGTGATAATATTTCTCTCACAAATTACACATGTAAAATTAGCATTTTTCTGAATCCTGTCACTGAAAATGAAATCTTCAACCTACTTATGAACTTACCAAACAAGTTTTCTTCAGGAATAGATGAAGTGCCTATATACCTACTGAAACATGTTGCCGAACACATAAGCAGCCCCATTAGTGTAATTATAAATAGAACATTTGAAACAGGTACTTTTCCAAGTGCTCTAAAAAAGGGAAAAATTGTTCCCATTTTCAAGAAGAGAGATCCACAAGGGGAGGACAACTACAGACCAGTGTCACTGCTACCATCAGTCTCCAAGGTCTTCGAGAGATCAATATACAGCAGAATATTGAATTTTATTCACAGACATCAACTTTTGGTAAAATATGAATTTGGTTTTATACCAGGTAGATCTACTGAATTAGCAATATATCAGACTCTTGAATTTATTATAAAAGAACTTGATAAAAACCGTGAAGTTGCAGGGCTGTATTTTGATCTTTCGAAGGCCTTTGACACCATTGACCATCAGATACTGATAAAAAGACTGGAAAGATATGGTATTAGTGGCTCTTGTTTGGCTCTCATAAACTCATATTTGTCAGAAAGACAACAAATAGTAAGCACCATGAGTAATGGTCAGCAATGCTATTCTGATCCAGTCGAATTGAAACAGGGTGTGCCACAGGGGTCTATTCTGGGTCCTCTTCTGTTTCTTCTTTATGTTAATAACCTGGGAGAAAACGTGGATGCAGACAGAATCTGCCAATATGCAGATGATACCTCACTGATTATATCAAAACAGTCTGTGGAATCATTGTCAGACGCAGGATCTTCTACTGTGCAGCAGATGAGACTCTGGTGTCAACAAAATTACCTGAAGCTGAATGAAAACAAGACTGGGCTCCTAATGTTCAGTAAACATAAAACCGTAAATGAGTCTCTGTACATCTCACTAAACCATAAGTCTGTACCTGTGACAGCTGACTTAAAATTTTTGGGTGTCTATATCGACTCTTCCCTAAATTGGGGGAAGCAAATATCTAGTGTAGAATCTAGATTAAATAGCATGTGTGGTTTACTGCGCAGACTGAGAGATCAGCTATTCTCTGATACCATAAGAGTATTCTACTTTTCCAATATACAGTCAATTATTAATTATGGTATTTTATTATGGGGCTCAGGTAGAAATGCAGTCAACATATTTAAGGCACAAAAGAGAATTGTTCGGTGTATCTTTGGTCTGCAGCAGATGACTTCTTGTAAACCGTACTTCAAGAAATTTGGTGTACTCACAGTGCCCTCCCTTTACTTTCTATCTCTAGTTCTCTTTGTAAGGAAAAATCCGCAATTGTTCAGAACAAACCAAGAAGGATATTCTCAAGCAATGTCGATGCATACCAGGGGCAAGGACACTCTTGGGATCCATCCACATTATACTGCCTTTTTTGAGCGAGGTCCGTTATTTAGGGCTATAAAGGCATTTAATATGCTACCACAAGATTTGAAGCAGTTGAATGATCTATCTGGCTTTAAGAGACAGGTGAAAGTTTTTTTGATGGAAAAATCGTTTTACTCTTTTAAATTTAATTTCTAAGGTGTACATTTTTTGGATATTTTTATTTATCAGGAAGTATTTGGCCTATATGTCCTACAAACATTTTAAACTGTATAGTATGTGTGTTTATTTTATTGTTAAATCCATTATTGTTAGAGTGTATGTATGTGTATTTGTGGTTATATTATCTAAGCTCTACAATATATACAACATTTGATTTCATTGTAATGATTTTAAAAATCAGTTGTAGTTGACGTTGCTTTGTCATTTTTTTATGTGATTTTGATGGCAATAAAGAATATTATACTTTGGCCTCAGCAGCACGTAAAGCGTTACTAATTTCAACATAGCGCCATCTATTGGATACTTACTCAAATCCAGTCAACTAACTACCTTATACCACCATCTGTAAGTATCTTATCAAACTAACAGAGATAATCCACAATAATTTGCAATAAAATAATATTGCGACTATAAATTAAGATCCAAATTGAAAGATAGTCAAGTTGGATCAAACTGCACACGGTGTGCAAATTTGATTAAAATCGTAAAGTAGTTTAGGAGTCCATTTATATATATCAAGATATTAATATTTGCAGTTTTGTCTCTTAATTTTTCTAAAATATGTAAATGTAATTATTTTTCTAGCTACATCTGTTCAACAACAAACGCCCACCTCTGTATCATCTGGCTCTGTCCAGTCGGATGCGAATACCCAGCCTCTAACTTTCACAGGAGCAAATGGACAACAGTTTACTGTAATACCAGCAAGTAACTTACAATCAATGGGCAGGACCAATTTGGGAAATATCATTCAGGTTCCGAACATTCAAGCCATACCCACACTTCAGAATATACCAGGTAAATATTTTCTTAAAGATGAGCCATAATTTGCAAAACACATTTTCTGATCAATCAATTTGCTTAGCATGATCATTTTGAATCATTTTTTGAAGGTCTGGGGAATGTTCAGCTGATAACCCAGGCGCCTCAGATCGCAGTAGGACAGCACATCCAACAAGATCCGAACGATCCTAATAAATGGCAGGTTATTTCTAGCGTTCAGCAAGCTACTCAACAAGCACCACAAGCAACGAATTTATCGTCGGGAGTTGTAGTGACGACCGCTCCCCAAGAACAAGATAATAATACTAGTCAAAATACTGATAATACAGATAATATGCAAAAGCAAAGAGTTCGGAGGGTGGCTTGCACTTGTCCCAATTGTCAAGAGGGGGAAAGACATGCTGATAGGAAAAAACAGCATATTTGCCATATACCAGGTTGTAATAAAGTTTATGGAAAAACGTCACACTTGAGGGCACATCTTAGGTGAGGCCAATATATTAAAAAGCAAAGTTTAGAAATTTTTGTCATCATAATTGCATCGAATACTTTGGAATTATCAACTATTGACATTTATAAACTAAAAAACGAATTTTTTATAAGACCGTTTATTTTTTTTTCTATCATCTTGGATGGTTAGAAATATATAGAATTCATATATATGTTTGTCTTAAATTTCCACTTATTTTTCGTGTTTCAGCAATACCAAGCGATTGAGAGGTAAAACCTTTTTGTGACTTTTTAGTTCAAGATTTTGAAAGCATCATGTCAGAAAAATAAATTTAAAGATTCAAAGTTACAAATCTTGTAAGAAAATGAAGACAGCTTTTCAATAAATTCATTTTTATCTCAATCACCCGTTATTGCTTGAAAACTAAAAGTAAGTATGAATGTACATAATATATTTTTTTATTGATTATTTATTATTTCACAGACCAAACAATATTTCGATGTAATTTTGGAATAATCTCAATTTATTTTGACTTGAATTCATGTTCACAGAAATGAACATTTCTTCTCTGCAGGTGGCATACTGGAGAAAGACCCTTTGTGTGTAACTGGTTATTCTGTGGAAAAAGATTCACAAGGTCTGATGAATTGCAAAGACATAGACGAACACACACTGGTGAAAAAAGGTTTCAGTGTATGGAATGCAACAAGAAGTTTATGAGATCTGATCATCTGTCCAAACATCTTAAAACTCATCAGAAGCAGAGGATAACTGTGAGTGTACTTTTCCAATAATTACTTTTTTCCTTACTTGAAACTTGAGATTACTTTATCTTGATGAAATTTACTCTAAACTACCACTGACTTGATTAGTTTCATTTTAAGTTTGTCTAACAAAAATCATATCCTTTTTTGAAATAAGAAAAATCTGAAATCAATAGATTTTACTTGATTTGTGAGAATTAAAATCAGATAATAAATTTTTAAAATAAATTTCGGTAGAAACATGTTAATAATATTCGGTATGAGAAATCCTTATGGTTTCTATTTTATTAGTTTATCAGCATTAACTCAGTGATACTCTCTACGTGAATAATAATAAAGCAAAACTTTTTTACAATAATTCATCATTATATGTTGAAATCTGATTTCTTTATTCAACTTTATTATAGTATGGTTGTTTTAATACATTGTTGCATCATATCTACACAGTTATAAAGAAGTCAGTGTTAAAATAAATAAAGGTAAATAACACTAATGAATTATTTCCTCATAATTATAGCAGAATGGCGAGATTCTTGAATTGCCAGCAGACGATACTGAAGAGGAAGATTGGAAACATGATATGGATGATCCTGAAAAACCTATATGGATAACTGATAATAAGAGTAATGTGAAATATGCTGTCACGCGACTGCCATTCGAACAACAGGTAATGTTTCAGATATTCTGTTATTTTTTTGTAAGAATATACTTGATTAAGATATCTACAAAACTGTATGAATAAAAAAATTCTATTATTTCTCTTCAAGTTAATTGAAACAAAGTGATAGTTGAAATTCTACTTCAATTCTGAAGTCCAAGAGAACCGTTTATAGAATATAAGTAAATAGTTGATGGAATCCGTCGTTACTACGTGATAATTTAACATGATTAACAAAACTAAATTTGAATTTACTACGTTTATTATCACAAAATATTTTGAAAAATATAACACTGAGATTGCAATTTCGGTCACTAGACCATCATCGGGCAGATTGAGTTAAGAACTGAGTACAGAATAATTATAGATTTGCGCTTACGGGTGGGAAAGGATTATTGCAGGTACCTAAATAGACAAGAGGAACATATTTCAAGAAGGGCTAATCGAGTGAATTTCACAAATTGGTACAATACAATGTTCTTAGAAAAGTCATTATTGTTTAAATACACTAAATATAGGAGAATATATCAAGTCAATCTGGTCATTCAGCAAGATATCTTTTGCATTATTATTGAGTTTAAAAATTTCTAATGATTCTAAGTAAGTAAGTTTGGCTCCTTTCGGTAATTTGTGCATGATTTGAAAATTATCTATTTGTGGAAATGGGTGGTGGTTTTCACGGCAATGATTTGAAAACGTTGAATCCGTTTTATTTTTCAAAAAAGATTGTTGGTGTTCTTTAAATCTTGTCTTGAACGATCGACCAGTCTGACCTATATATACTCCTTTACATATATGACAAATCAACTTATAAACTCCTGAACTTTCAAATTTTGAAGTGATATCTTTGGCATTGAATAAAAATCCTGAGAGTTTTGTCTTAGGTTTGAAAGCAATTTTAATATTACATTTAGGTATGACTTTTTCTGTTAGAGGACCACAATATGTTAAAGATGTGAATTTTTCCGATTTTTCTACTTTTAATTGGGGATATATGCTGGTGTACGCTAGTTGATTACGTTTCTTGTTTATCATTTTATCTATCAAACTTGTATGAAAACCATTATTTGACGCAATTAGTTTTATAGTCGAAATTTCTTTCGCTAAATTTGTTACGGATAATGGAATTGAAAACGCTCTGTGGATCATTGAATTAAAAGCTGAATGTTTATGGGAAAGAGCATGATTTGAATCCGACGGAATACATATATCCGTGAAAGTTGGTTTTCTATATATATCGAAACTCAAAGTATTATTATTATGAAAGATAGTTAAATCCAAGAAGTTTATTTGTCGATCCAATTCTGTTTCAATTTTGAACTTTATATTTGGGTGAATGCTATTAATATAAACACACACATAAAGAACACCAACAATCTTTTTTGAAAAATAAAACGGATTCAACGTTTTCAAATCATTGCCGTGAAAACCACCACCCATTTCCACAAATAGATAATTTTCAAATCATGCACAAATTACCGAAAGGAACCAAACTTACTTACTTAGAATCATTAGAAATTTTTAAACTCAATAATAATGCAAAAGATATCTTGCTGAACGACCAGATTGACTTGATATATTCTCCTATATTTAGTGTATTTAAACAATAATGACTTTTCTAAGAACATTGTATTGTACCAATTTGTGAAATTCACTCGATTAGCCCTTCTTGAAATATGTTCCTCTTGTCTATTTAGGTACCTGCAATAATCCTTTCCCACCCGTAAGCGCAAATCTATAATTATTCTGTATTCAGTTCTTAACTCAATCTGCCCGATGATGGTCTAGTGACCGAAATTGCAATCGCAGTGTTATATTTTTCAAAATATTTTGTGATAATAAATGTAGTAAATTCAAATTTAGTTTTGTTAATCATATAAGTAAATGCTGAATTGATCAGGCCAATACTTGATGTGAATCTATAAACATATTGAAACAATGGTTGAATAACAATTTACATGTATATTGAAAAAAACAATGCATGATGTACCTAAGTATCGATAAGACTTCAACTTTTTCAAATGCTAAGTGAAACCTGAATACATTTGTCAAATACATTCAATAGCATCAAAGATGCATATAACAAATTAGGTAGAAGAGCAAATACAGTGATGCATAAGTTATAATTAGGTTCCTGATTTTGAAGAGAGTAAGAAGGGGTCTTGTAGTATGGTCAATCTGGCTATTCAATAGGAAGCCTGAAGCACTATTCGACACTGATGACTTCCAAAAGTTCAATTTTACTAATAGTATTATGTTGTAACTGTTAGTTTTTGAATGTGTGACATTGTATTTGTTGTATTTTATATTGACTTAACGAGTGTATACTGATTTCTTTGTTGTTTACAACAATAAAGTGAATTACATATTCCATTATTTTTATTAATCTATAGCGATTCTAGGAAATTTAGTTTTATTGCATTGCGTATACTCAGAACTGGATAAAGGTAATTTGGTTGTCGGATTCTTCTTCGACTTCAGTATAGCTTTCGACACGATAGAGAAGCAAAGATTGATTGGAAAAATTTACAATATGGGAATCAGGGGAAAGATTGCGGAATTAGTATACTCCTTCCTCAGCAACAGAAAATTAATTATAGAACATAATGGACATACATCAGAAGAATATAATATTGAATTGGGGGTGGTTCAAGGGTCATCACTTGGTCCGCTGCTGTTTTTAATGTTTGCCAACGATCTGCCTGACAGCATCAGTGTGGGTAAATTAGTAATGTACGCAGATGACACCGGCATACTGGTCTCGGGGAAAAACGAACAAGAACTCCAAAATATGATGAATCAAGTAACAACAGAATTCAATAAATGGTCGAAGAAAAATGGTCTACTACTAAATGCAGAAAAGACAATATGTATAAACTTTTGTAACAGAAGAACAATAAAAAACGACATAAAGGAGGAAATAGAGGGAAAACAAATTCCATTCTCAGAAAACATCAAGTATTTAGGAACGTTTCTAGATAGAGAACTGAACTGGAAGACATGTATAGAGCATATCAGCAACAAATTGAATAGTGCCTATTACGCCATAATCAATTTAAAAAGAAGTCTGGACGAGCAGAACTTATTAAGTGTTTATTATGCTTTGGCATACTCACACATGGCATATAACATAATTGCATGGGGATCGTCGACAGACTTCAACAGGGTATTTATCAGCCAAAAAAGAATAATAAGAGCAATTTTCAATATCAACCGTCTATATACTAGCAAGCCACATTTTATTAGACATGAAATACTTACATGTGCCTCTATATATATATTCAAACTACTCATGTATATAAGGAATAAAATCGGGGTAATAGATAGAAATAACTATATACATGAATACATCACTCGAAATTCTGACCAACTAAGAATAGAAAAGCATCTTACATCAAAATATAAAAGATGCCCTGACTATATGGGCATCATGTGCTATAATAAACTCCCCAAGAAGATATCAAATTTATTAAAGCCTTTAAACTGTCGGTCAAAAATTTATTGATTAAGAAGGGATATTATACAGTTAAAGAGTACCTGGAAGATACTACCCTCGAAGAGATCCAAAACTATGGGAATCATAAAAAAACAAATAAGTAAAATGCATTTACAGTTATATGTATTATATTTTTTTTTGACTCACACATTATGTAGAATTGTGGCAATAAATTATTATTATTATTACCTTATTTTCGGCATTTAATATTTGAAAGTATGAGTTGAATGTGTTATTTTTTTTGTTATTGAATGTATTCGATAAAGTTAATCAGTTTGCACCTTCTGAAGAAGGTGAAGTCTAACCGAAACGTACGTCATGCATTGCTGTTTTTAATAAATGTGTAAATTATTTAACCACTGTTTTAATATAAATAAATGCTCAATATTCTCGATAAAATGTAATAAATTAATTTATTTTTCAGGAGGCAGCCACGTCAACACAATCCGTTTCATCAACAGATAGCTCAAGTAATGAAGAAAAAATGATGATCACCCTTAGTACCTCAGAACCTGACGACTTGATAATAGCGGATCCGTTAGATAGTTGAGCTCATATCTTTATGGTAACGACATCTGTTACATAATTGGATTATTAATTTATTACGGCTGCACAATTTTGATGAAGAATTATCTGGGTTCTATAAAAATTTCAATAAAACTGTGTTTTCCTGATTGATGTATATCAGGATAATATCATTTTTAATAGTATATTTTTATGAGTCTAGATAATTTTTCAAGAAACATGTAAAACCTTTTGTTGTGTACATAATAAGAAATGACAGAAAATAAATCTATTTTTTTTAATGATGTTCATTATTTCTTTCATCAAAAAGATTATCTTAACATACTAAATTCGAGATTGTTGGATATTCAAGAAAATATTCATTATTATGAAGAAATAATGGAAATCTGAATAGTTTTGAGTGCAGGCATTTTTTTGAAAAAAGTGAATCAAAAATCAATGAGACATTTTAGTGAGAAATGTATCTTTGGCCATTGTGATAATGTAGAGTTTAATAGTTAAAGATCGAGATGTGTTTACTTTTGAAATTGAAAAATACCTTGATGTTTTGTTTAATTATGTATCTTTGACTGTTATCAAGTATTTAAAAAGCTAATTAAAACATGTGTTAACTCAAAACCATTTAATAGATAACATGTATAAAATTACAAAAATATGATAAACATCTTTATATTTCATTCAATTAATTTCTTATACTATGAGCTTCAGACATATGCTTCTTATAACCTTCTCGAAAATCAAATGCCTCCGGACAGAGGTGACAGCAGTACATATTTGTTAGATCAGAGTGAACCAACCTCACATGATACTTCAAAGCAGACTGATTTGAGTAAATTTGACCACAATGCGGACATGTCCCACATTGAGAACTATGATGAGGTTGAATATCAATCGATTTTATTTGAATATTTGGGTCTAAATTGTGATTTCCCTCAAATTCATACATTTCTCCTTCTACCTGCAAAGACTGCTGAAGGAGTTCACTAGGACGATCATATGTTAAGCTGCAACTGGAATCTGAAGATGGAGATTTTGTCAAAAATTTATCGATATCCCCTTCTGGAGGTTTCCGTATTATTAAAGCATTTTTTGGCAACTCTAAAGTTATTAATGGTTCCAGATTGAGTGGGACTGAAGAAGGAGATTTACCTAAAAAAAAAAAATATTAAAGAGTATTTCATGCTTTGGATTATAAAAAATAGCAACATATTCTAATAGAATAAGTTCCTCAAGATGATCACACATAGATATCAATATTTCTAGAGAAAATAAAGAATTAAAAATAAGTATTTTATACTTTAATTCTAAATGACATAAATGTTTTAAGCTCACAAATTTTATATTACCTGGACTATGATGAGCAGTTAAGGATCTTTCTAAAATACTTCTTTTAGAATCCAAAGCTGCTTCTAAAATTGAAGGTTTCTCTAAGTTCTGATTGCTTATATTCTCATTAACATCTGGACATTGTTCTTCCTCTATTTTCTCAGTTTTTATTTCCACTTCAACATTTTCAGAGTTCTTAGGAGAGCTTGTATTAGATTGAGTAACATTTTCTTTTATGAAAGGAACTATCAATTCATTAGACTTATTTGGAGATGAATTCTCTTTCAAGCATTTGGTTTTAATCTTTTTGATTGAATTATCAGGTAATGAAGATTTCAACCTTTTCAAATGTGTTACTTTGCGTGTATTTTCTGTAGAATTCAAGCCTGATACTTGAAGAAGTTTGGCAGTACTTAGAAATGATGGTAACTGTTCTTCAGAAACCATGACTTCACCATGGTACATAAAGTTTACAACAGCTATAAGGTCAGTGTATACGACATCCTTTAGTATAACTATAGGATGAGGACAAGGATTTTCCTGAAAATATAAGAAAGTAGTATTTGAAGCAAATCAAAAAACTTCAATAACATACCTTAAAGACAGTCCTGAAATATGGACTACAAGCTGATAAAATAAATTTATGAGCTTTAAGGTTAATTCCTTCACAAGTCAGAGTAACATCAACTAAATCTTCTGAATGTTGTAAGCTTTCGAAAGCACTTACTATATTTGATTGATAACTGTTCCATTTTAAGCAAAAATGCTTGGCAGACATTTTGATGGCAAAATAGGTCACAGGCTTAACATATATAATAGTTCACTAAAACAAACAAACAACGTGTTTATGTGAAGCATGATTGAAATGAAATTACATTGAATGAAAATAACACGGAAATTGATAATTGAAAAACCAAAATAAAAAATTAATGCAAGCAGTGGCCTTCAACTACTGTCAAAATTATAAAACAACAGAGAATCTGTGCTCCTGTCTAAATTGAAAATTAGACACAGAATAAAATTACAAAGGGACAGGAATCTATGACATCACACTACTCTTGCACCTTATTGGGAAAACATAATAAGCGATACGCCTCCTACCAGTGTCGAATATTACTAGAGCATGGGCGATAGATTGCTTTGTTTAGTGTATTTTATATGAGAAGTTGTTGAGTTTTAATTGTATTTTGGATCGTTTACAAACGTTCAGAAGAGATGAATCACTATTGTTGTGTATGCTATTGTTCATCTTGGGCAAAAAAAAACCGAATATAGCTTACATACCTTTCCGAAAGCTGGACAATTCAAAGTTGCATTCCAAACAAAGTTGGGAAACAAGGAAATGATGGACAGAAGAAAGGATTCATAACTTGAAGATTGAAAAAAAATGTCCTAACATAAGAGAACTCTTTACAGTTTACTGAGAATAATTATTTTCCCTGCAGTAAGTTGGTGGATTTTTCCATATAGAATTATACCAACTAATGATGTGCAATTTTCAGCTAACCGAAAACGTAGAGTTTTTGAAGTCCAATGCTATTCTAACGAAAACTGTTCCACTTTTATCGGAATCTGAACCTGGGCCATCTTTCAGAGATTCTAGATAATTGTATATTCTTTCATGTAACAATCAGAGATACTACTAAAATAATAATAACAAATGATGTTTATTTGCACAACCTAAATAACAGTTTATCATAACATCAAGAATATGAAATAAATCTTGACTCTATAGCTAGGTAAAAACTAAAATATTAAATTATATAATCAGGAAAACAGAGATTCTATAAAAAAAACCAGACTCTCAGAAGTCCACCGTACTTTTAGGATAGCTGTTATACTTTTTTTTGAATGATTGGGCCGATACTTGGTGTAAATTAATAAACATATTAAAACAATAGTTAAAAATAACAATTTACACTTTTATTATAAGAAATAACGCATGACGCACGTTTCGGTGAAGTTCCACCGAAACGTGGGTCATGCGTTATTTCTTATAATAAAAGTGTAAATTGTTATTTTTAACCATTGTTTTAATATAGCTGTTATACGTCAGGACAATTCAAAAAATATAATAACTCATTACGTTCAAACCATTCAAGCAGAGTATTCATATTAATTCTTCTTTTATTTCATGTTGTTTCTTTCAGTTTTGCTGGTAAGTACTTAGTTTTGTCCATTATACTCAAAAATTCTTCATTTCCTAATGAAAGTAGACATGTCAGAGATGTTTTGTTGAAACTTTTGAAAGTTTTTTTATTTTTTAAATAAATATGTGTTCTATCATACAGCCTTTTCATGAGGTGTACATAGTTCCTTCAACCAATTAATTTATTCGTCCTCTAATTTATTTTATTATTGATTTTCATGTTCAATGATAAAAACTCAGTGTAAATTTCAACTTGATGTAGGTATGTTTTATACTGTTGAACAGAGATAATATTGTCTTCAATCGAAACACAATGAACCACTAGAAAATATGAAGTCCAAAAAAACACAAATTACGAAGCTAAACGTTCGAAAACTCAAAATGAAATGAGCGTAAATACCATTACCAATCAATGTAAACAAACAGCTAATCGCCCATGCTCTAGTACCGATATTAGCCGTTCCGGCGCTACGATCTTAATTTCGGACGCCAATATTATTAAACTAAGTTTAATGACAAACCGAGTTTAATTTGACATTTTCGCTTGCACCAAAATATAAACGGCGTTTAAGCCGTCCTAAACCTCGCATAAACCAAGTTTAGTCAAACGACGTTTTATATTAAAACGGTGCAAGAGCCGGCACATGTATCATTAATTTATAGCAAAGGACAAATCCAATCTAATCATATATAATAGCGGAAGCTTTCCAATTACGACACAAAGCGATACTGTGTTACACGGTGTTCATCGCTTCTTGTTCCAACTACGACACAGGACACAGTGACACACGGGCACGGCCGAACACAAAAAAAGTTGATTTGGAGCACGGTTTGGATTTGGAGCGTGTAGTGTTTCAGTGCTACCAACATTTATAGGCTATTCATTGCATTAACGTTGGCAATAGTTTTAATGATTAATTTATAATTTCACTTACAGTTTTCATTATTTAACGTGATATAAAAATGGCTAATGACGGTGTACGTAATTCGTAATAAACCGAAACAGAAATCACTTTTCCATTACCTTTTGAAATAACGATGGCTGCGTTCTCCGGCGTTTTACATAAAAATCAAAAAAGCTTTCCAACAAGCACCCGTACACCGTGTACTGTAGTGTGAGTATGACACAGAGTGGCACGGTGCTTCGTTGTTGGAAAGCTCCCAGTGTCGCAGTACTCGTTTTGATAGTGTATTTTACACTTTTGTCCGTAACAAAAATACAAGTAAACAAAAAAACAAAAAAGTTTTGTCCGTAAACAAAAATACAGACAATACAGTAACCTGAGTAACCTAAGTTTGTTATGGTTTTTTCATTAGTTTGAATATGTCTCGTGTAAGTGCAATGAAACCGCAATCGAAAGGATATTAAGTGCAATAAGAAAGCTACAAAATTTTTTCAATTTATTGAAAATATTTGTTTATTTCTGTAATATGTTATCGCAGGAAGTATTATCTTGGGTAAATTCGACTATGTAAATATTCTGAATTTTCATGACCATGAATAGAGAATTGAATTATAAATCATTTTGAGTTTTTCTTAGTGCGGATTAGATACTTCAGAAGGTTATCTTCAGTTATTACATCAATATTAATTGATGTAGGTATTACAACTATGTACTTAATAATATACTTAATTTCTTCAATCAACGCAATGGTTTTCGCTGATTGTGGCTGTTCTGCTAATAGAGAATTTGGTCATTGTACACTACCAAATGCAGCAATAAATGAGTATGTAAATGAACCTAAGAACGTTGATTTTACTAATATGTCATTGATCGAAGGATCTACATTTGAAATGGGAACAAACAATCAAGTTTTTCCAGGAGATTATGAAGGACCAGTACATAATGCAACAGTAACCTCATTTTACCTAGATATATACGAAGTTTCAAACAGAGATTTCCTACACTTTGTAACCTTAACAGGATATATTAGTGAGGCAGAAAAATTTGGAGACAGCTTTTTATTTGAAATGTCATTACCTGAAAGTGAACGTAATAAATACAAAGACTTGAGGGCAGTTCAATCTCCTTGGTGGATTAAAATGAAAGGAGCAACTTGGAATAAGCCGGATGGTCCAAAATCATCCCTTAAAGGTTTAACTAAAGTAAACAAATTTTATTAAAGATAAGGATAGGTATTTTTTAGATAAAATGGATCACCCTGTTGTCCATGTTTCCTGGAATGATGCTATAGAATACTGTAAATATTATGGTAAGCGACTACCTTCAGAAGCTGAGTGGGAAAAGGCTTGTAGGGGTGGTTTAAGACAAAAACTTTATCCTTGGGGTAATAAATTGAACCCTAGGGATGAGCATTGGTAAGAATTTATATTATTCAAATTAAGATTAGAATTCATATTTTATTTCAATTATATGTAAAACATCATTGTAGAACGGCCAGTTGAACAGATTCGTATTATAAAACATATATGTATACATTTGAAGTAAAAGTCATTAAATTTCATCCAGTATTCTCAATAACATTGAAAATAGTTGAATATATTAAAAAAATTACATTTGCTATTGTTAAGGTATGAATGGAGATGTCTGTGTTGTAACTTCTTGAAAGGCTATTTAGTACTACTATTTTTTATTTTAAAATGATTCTCTGTAATTATGGTACCATAAGTTACAATTGCTTTTATGAAAAAGGACAATTAATACAATAGTAGCATACACATGATTTTACCTAATAGTTTTGATTATTATATTTATCTCATGACATCAATTGAAATTATAAATATACTGAGATACCATAGACCTAGAGGTGTAACTTTCAATAAGACAAGTGGAGAAATAATAATTTCAGGCTCAATATTTGGCAAGGAGAGTTTCCAAAATTTGATACTGGAGAAGATGGGTTTGTTGGTACAGCTCCAGTAAACCATTTTCCTCCAAATAAATTTGGATTGTATAATATGGCAGGAAATGTTTGGGAATGGACTGAAGATAACTGGCTATCTGATTCTGTAAGGACATTTTCTCATACGAAGGGATTATATATAATATAACATTTTAATATAAATAATTAATAATAATATATTTATTTATAAATAATATTACCAAATTTTATTTCAATTATTGTAAATGAACCAAATATTTCACATAGAATGAGTATAACCCAAATTTTTCGCTATTACTTCCATGGTAATGAAATTTTTTTTTTGCAGGATTCTAAAGTGAAGAAAGGTGGATCGTATCTATGTCATAAGTCATATTGTTGGAGGTACAGATGTGCAGCTAGATCATTTAATACCAAAGATAGTTCATCTAGTAATTTGGGATTTAGATGTGCAGCTGATTTAAAATAAGAAAATAAAAGGCTTTTTATCATTAATTCTGAATGGCTTTTTTTCAATTGGAATTTTTTTTGTTGAATAAAATTAGTAAATATTTTATTAATTTTGGAAGCTTCTAGTAAGTTTACCATCATATACTAGTATGAACGCAACAGAGGTTGTCGTCAAGCTTTAAGGTATTCAATCTAGAGGCCCATAAGAAAACGATAATTATTGACAATATTGAAAAATAGGTCCTTAAATCCACATAACAATAAAGGTTAAAACGTTTGCCCACTTATTTCAATTAACTAGGAAGTGCATCAACTTTACAAATTGAGGTCATTTTTTCAGATTAGGCCATTTAATTTCTCAAGGGATTAATTTCGAAAATTTAAGAAAGACGTGACGTCGCGGATCTATTGCAATAGGCACACTTTTCCAGGAAGAAAATTAAATTGAATGAAGGTTTATGAAATAAAGGAATTGAAACAAATAACTTTTTATTATCATTGGAATGTAGAAAATATAAACTTGTGCAAATTATTTGGTATTTTTCGATGGACAATATATAATCTGTTCCTTAGGAGATCTAAGATGTTTATAATATATATTTTAACAAAAATTCTCTCAAATATCCTGAGAAACCAAAAATTTTTCAGATCACATCAACATTGCGTCAGAAAATCTAGTTAGTTAAATTTTACTCAAACAAAAAAATAGGGCAGTACCATAGAAATAACCAATGAATCTTTAAACATACAGATGCTACATTTTCCATATTTTGTTATACTTGGACTAGGAAAAAAGTAAGTATAAATTACAAGGACACTGTATGTAACCTCGGGTTTCACCAAGTTTCTCTAATTGCTGTATTATTCAAGTTTCCAAAGGATAATTTAATATTTACCCTTGTCATAACTCAGTAAAAAATTAATTTTTTTAATTCATAAGTTTAAATGAGCAAACTCAAGCAAAAATAAAATATAACAGTTAAGCTTAAAAAAAAAGAATATTTCAAGTAAAAGTATTTAAAAATGAACAGAATCAAACCAAAACCTTTGAATACCAACACTATTTGTGTGTATTAAAATATATGAAGATTTATTCAAAAGAAAAAAAAGTTTGTTTTAATAATCCTCAAAATAACTCCTTAATTACAGCTGAGGAGATATATGTCATAATCATTAAAAATATTAAGCTAAACTTCCTAAGGTTCATTAAAATATTTGTAAAAAATTTTTTGACTGCAAAAAATGTTGATAATTTTTGAAATTATTACAGACTAATTCAGAACAACTAGGTCTTATTAATTTTTTTCTAACATAGAAGTACAGGGAAATTGGCACAACAATCCATTCAGGATTAATTTTTGAGATGGATTCTTCGAAATTGAATAAACCTTCGCATATACTGAACCTATCCTACGTCCTCTGGACAATTGAAAAACGCCATTAAAATTTATTGTAATTGAAATTCACTTTACTCTTATTTATACTAGTTAAAGTTTGTTGAATAATAAAATGAATGTTATCCTTGAAAAATTTAGGCACTGGCATGTAACGGTAAACTAAATAACCACCTGCAAAATAAAAGGAAACTCTGAAGCTGAACTTGATAAACTTGGATATTTTTGATGGAGGTGGAACTGTCAGAATATCCTTGACAAAAGGTTTTTGATCGGTGTTGTAGAGTTTTAGGATGCCAGGTACATGGCCTATTCCTACTACTCCAACAACCTTTTTGGGCTCAGATTTACCATCTGACGAAGCTGAAATGGGACAATTGATGAAGATTTCAGTTTGAAATTGAATCAAATAACATGGTGTGTTCAGGAATTGTTCTAACATATTGAGTTACCTGGATACATTAAAGGATAACCATCTCAAAAATTAAAGGATCATTCATGTAAATAAAAGCTCTTAGGCATGTCTGTGAAAAGTTACACACTTCCAATAATGGATACTCACATTCATTTTTGAAACTGTGTAACTTTTCAAGGCCTAAGAGCTTTTGAAGGAATCACCCCATAACAACTTTGACACTTCTTTGCAAACACACAGTATATATATATATATATATATATATATATATATATATATATATATATATATATATATATATATATATATATATATATATATATATATATATATATATATATATATATATATATATATAATATATATATATATTATATATATATATATATATATATATATATATATAATATATATATATATATATATATATATATATATGTATCGACAACCCCAAGTTTGAGGACATTTAGTTCCTACAACCCCAAGTTCAGGGACAAAATTGCAGCATATATATATATATATATATATATATATATATATATATATATATATATATATATATATATATATATATATATATATATATATATATATATATATATATATATATATATATATATATATATATATATTTATTTATATACACATATATATTATCCTGTAAAAACTTACTCTGAGTTTCAATAGGAGCAACAAGAGAGTTAACAGCCGATTGTAAAGAATACGTAAGGAATATATCTCGTTCTACTACAAAAACTTCTTTAAATTCTGGATATTCATCTGCAAATTCTGCCAATAATTGTTCTAGCATATCTCTATTTTTACACTTTTCAATATCCTCTTTACTAGAAGAAAAAAGTTAATTAATTTCAAATGGTTGAAATAAGTAAATAAATGTTATACTTGCCTTACTGGTTCTTTTGAGTGAATGAGATGCCATATTAGCTTAACTGTCTGTAACCAAGTGAGCCTAGCAAGCGCTCTTTTTAAAGTTATGCTAATAGGTCTATCACCAAGGTGTACTCTGCAGTTTGGTATTTTAGCAGCCTATAAGAGAATATATATATATATATATATATATATATATATATATATATATATATATATATATATATATATATATATATATAATGTTAAAATAATTAAAAAAATATTCTTTTCAACTCGGATAAAAGGGTTATGCATTGAAATTTTTTCTAATAATCTTGAAAGGAAATTAATTATTAACAAGTCCATCGAAAAAATAATAGCTACAAGAATATAGAATAATAGATCTAAGGAATATTAATTGTGCTATTACAAATCATTTATTTTGCAAGTTGGAAGCAATCTGTCTTATTCACAATGTCTGCAAAAAGAATTACTTTTTTACTTCACATAAATAAGAATGTGTGTCCACAATTTGTTTCGGAAAATTATTAGAAAACAATTTATATACTTCTCTATAAGCTACACGAAATTCTCCACCCGGAGCCATTCCAGTTTCCTTTGTTATATGTGCACTTATATCCAACAATAAAAGATATATAATTCCATTATAAAACCCGCTGGACCTTATGGTTGCTATCATTTTTCGAGTATCAATGCCTTGAGCTTCTTTCAAAATTGTTTCTTCATCAAAATTCAAAATATTTAGTCTGGAATTACAAAGTTCCAAAACAACCAAATTCGGTTGCACATGTTGGATGACCTGAGTTACATACAAAAAAGACATTTGTATATCACCTATAAATCAATAAAAATGATTTCCTGCACTGTTCATCAAATTACCTTTTCTACATCTTGTTGTGACTCTTTACTAAAATGGGCAGTGCCCACAATGTAAACTTTAGTATTAGTCTTAGGATCTATTATCAGAGATACTGTCTCTGGCAAATTATTGTCAAAATCTTCATCAGACTTATTTCCATTGGAAGAATCAGTATCCCCGAACGCAAAGCTATCAATACTCGGTTCATTTTTATCAGAACCCGAATCTGATTCATTTTTTAAATTATTTTCGTTCAATTCTAAAAATCGGGAATAATGGTAAACACAAGGAATATCTATATATTAAGTATAATCACCGAAATGTGTTAGAGATTTATCCATGTCTGCAAATGTTTTTTCTCTTTACATGCACCAAAAGAAAGTAAACACCAAACGTTGATACTAATCGAACTACAAATTTAATTTTAAACTGTATTCGTGGTATTTATATTTTTATAAACGTAAAACTTTCGATATGGAAGATTGAAAGTTCATATTTTACGTCAAGGACAGAGGTTAGAAAATTGAGTTATGGTGACATGTCAAATCAAAAAACCGACAAGAAATTGCCGAGTAAAAAAACGAAAAATTACGGCCACAGAAGAAAGAAGTATAAGTATTTTCCATAAGAAAGATGTTTCGGGGGTTTGTAAGTTTCTATATAACAATCAGTTTTTTCAATAATCGATTTTTGTTTAATTTCAGATCAGTTTTGTAGTAGGGCTTTATGCAGGAGTATACATTGCACAAAATTATGATGTAAGTATCTATATAGTATCATAGGATGAAGTGTGATCTTCAGTAACTAAAAATGTTGACCAACATCCAATTTTAATTTATCACTTTTTAGGTACCTCGGGTAGATGATCCCACAGGATTATATAATAAAATTAAGGATTTTGCAGAGAAGCATAAGAAAGATTAAAACACATATAATCACCATTGGATTCAATAAATATAATTTACAATAACCAAAAATATTAGTTTAGAATAATTCCTCCACCTAAATACTCTTGCCTAATTGGAGGTTCTACAAATGCTAACCAGTCACTAGAATGAGTGGGTAATAATCCCATACTCTGACATTTGTACAATGCTAAGCCAATATTCACAAAATTTCCTAAAATGTATATTATCATTTGACCAATAGCACTACTTTCAATCACTTTGAAGGTACTCTTTGTTGCCCATATAGCCTGAACTGGTCGAAGTAGTAACATCCCAACCATCATTATCGGGAATATAGAAATTGAATTTCCAGCCATATACATGATGAATAAATTCATCGGTACTTGTTTAATTGGGGCTAGAGCTATATCCCAAGATTTTTTAGTAATCAATCGACTGATGTCTGCTTTTTTTGTGACCTCATTAGTAGAAGGAATGTTTGAGAGATTATATGCAGGAGGTGCAGGTAAACTGTCAGAGATTCTAGCCACAGTTCTGGAATGAATTGTATTAATATGGGTTGAAACTATTTTATATAAGCTTCACCTTGTGCTATCTAAGCTCCATTTCACTCTTCGACTTTGGGACTTGTTAGACATTTTTATTAATTTGAATCAACTTTCTGAAGCAATATTGTAACTTTTCCTAATGTGATAATACTGCAGAAGCATCTACCAATTCGAAAATTACTATTCTAAAAATTAAATCTTGGATTCGTCTATACACATATTCCCATAGAACAATTTACGTCAATTTCGTTAATTGAATTTGTCAGTCAGTATGTCAGTTGTTAACTTATATTTTCCGAGCGCGTTCTGTAAACAGTACTCATTTACCGGGTGAGCTCCAAAACGGATGAGAACAGAAAATTACCATCATGAACAGGAGCAAACATTGAAAAACACATTAAAATCGAAAATGGAAAGGAAAATAATGTACATGAAAATCTAATTTGCTATTATTGACTTCTTCATTTCGGGATGAATAGGTAGTATCCTGTGTATTGAAAAACATTTTAATTATTATAAATCAAGATTAATTATTAATAGACCCTTTAACAAACGGATTATAGTAACTCTCTGGTACGCAGACAAATGTAAACACATAAATTTATTGCGACAAATTTCAGTCTTACTGATTATGCCGTTTTTTTTATAGTACGGAAAAAGTTACTGAATCGCCAAATTTTAATTTTTCAGTTCTTTATTAATGATTTACGTATTCACAAATAACAATAATTTCCATGAAGCTTCCGATAATAAAAAATGGATCAATAAAATTATTATAAAAGAAAATTTCAATTTTGCAATAAATTTCTAATGAAAAAGTGAAAAATAAAATTTTTCTATTTTTTCAACCGTGATCTATTTCAAAGCTTTTAAAGAAGGAAAAAATCTCAGATTTATAGTTTAACAATTATCACACTAGCAATGCTTGTGTTCAAGTAGCAAAACATTATTAATTAACTATTGCATAACTAATTGAAAAATGCGATAAATTTTTTTGCCGCACCTATCCAGTAAGTGTCTGAATTTTTCATTTCTTAATTTTCATATTTAATATGGTTGAATAATTTTTTTTCTCAAAGTATCCCAAATGGGTGTGACTTGCGCCAGATCGCATCGGTCGAATACTATAAATATTGGTCCTACAGTTCCGGGCGCCGGGACTTTCTTTTAGGAAATCTCCTCCTCTTTTCGAATCTTTTTTTATATTTCAAAAATCTCTATTGGTTTTCGTGATATTTGTGAAAAACCAAACCCTCTTTTTTTCAGTAAATATTGATGATAGATAACTTTTTATTTACAAATTGTTCATATTTTTCCGAGACTGCTGAAAAAAGTTGAACAAAAAAAAGCTTTTTTTTGGCTAGACTAATAATAGGTTCTTACACCGTATATTTTAAACTAAGTTTAATGATAAACCGAGTTTAATTTGACATTTGACAAGCGAAAATGTCAAATTAAACTCGGTTTATCATTAAACTTAGTTTAAAATATACGGTGCAAGAGCCTATATGACGCTCTAATTATATTCTACGTTTAGTTTGAATATATTGTAGTATCTACTGCTCTGTACTCTGCTCATATTTAGTCACTTATCATCTCGACGATATTTCGATTCTCTTTATTCCGCACTGGTTGGGGTTGCGTTTTGTAGTGGCATCACTGAGTCAACCACAGTCACTTGCTAAGAAGAAACATAAATGCTAAATGTAGGGAAATGTCAAAGCACGGTATATTCTATATACCGTGATGTTTGGTGAATCGGTCCCTGATAACCCAGGAAAGTTATAGATTTAGAAAATGCAGCCAACCAATTCATGCTCTATTTGCATTTACTCTTCTAAGCTTACCGTCATCCAATGCATTTGTAGAGAGGATATTTTCATTGATGAATATTGTTAAATGTAAAATTCGAAACAAAATGATGCAATAAATGTTAAATTCAATTGTGTCTATTAGATATCACTACTTTGCAATAAATGAGATTTGTTAGGCCCTAAAGTGGACCTAGCAAAGCTATGTATGCAAAATTTAATTCTGATATGTATCTGCAGCAGAACTAGTCCACAACTTCAACCACGGACAAAGATGATGATGATGTAATGAGGTTTTGTGAACAGTTATATAAAAACAAAGATATTTGTAATAGAATCGTGGTTTTGATTTTAATAGCAATTTAAGTGAAAAGTACCGAAAATACCTACTATTGTTTTTATTTGGACAAGTAGGCAACATGTTGGGAGCAGTATTTTTCGTGCGGTTGCCGAAATATTCATTATTGCGATTTTGGGCGACAAATCAGCGTCTAAAGTGCGACACGGCTCTGAAAAATCTGGCAACCCTGATCGAAAGAGAAGATTCTATGATGCATCAGATTTAATTATTTCAGTGATCTTCAAATAATTTGAGGTTACAGGTTAGTAGTCTCTGAATGTTTTGAGTTATTGCTTCTGAAAAATTAATAAATTATTAATTTTGAAACTGTAAAATATATCTTAGGAAGGGTATATTGTCATGTCTAAAGCAGTGATTTTGGCTCCAATATTTAATAGAATACTTGCCAGATTTCCACAACAGCTGAACTTTTGTTTTGCTTATGGATCTGCAGTAAAGAAGCAGCTGACCAATGATTCTAAAGATAATATGATTGATTTAATATTTTGTGTGGATAATTCACAAAAATGGCACGAGTTAAATATAAAACAAAATCCCTCACATTACAGTAGTCTGAAATATTTTGGACACAGTATTATATCTAAATTCCAAGAAAATTTTGGTGCAAAAATTTATTTCAATACCTTAGTTCCTTTAGAAGGCGTGATAGTGAAATATGGTGTAATTTCTACTAAAGACTTAGTAACAGACTTACTGGAATGGTCAGATTTATATCTTGCTGGAAGACTTCATAAACCAGTGGAAATTTTAAAGCATACATCCAATTCAGAAATGCTAACAGCTCTTCAGTTAAATTTGCAATCAGCAGTTCATTCAGCTTTACTGATTTTACCTGAGTCATTCACAGAATATGAATTTTATTATACGCTATCAAATTTAAGTTATGCTGGGGATTTTAGAATGATATTTGGAGAGAAAAAAAATAAAGTAGAAAATATAGTGAAACCACAATTGAATTCTTTTAGACAATTATATAAACCATTTTTAATAACATTGTCTGACTATGTTGACTTTCCTAGTCTGAAGGAACGAAATGAGGAAAATTCAGACGCACCGTTATCTACTATTTGTTCTCAAGATATAAATCCATTAGCACGATTGCATCATTTAAATCAGTTGCCTAGATGGCCTCAAAAAGCATTAACAAGACTTTGGAATCGTGGTAGCCTTAGACAAGATACAGAGGATGTTTTGAGAGCTATTGCATATGATCCTGACTGTAATGAAATTGTATTGAAATGTTTAAATAGTATTGTTTGGAAATCTTCTGTTAGTCAAAGTGTTAAAGGAATTGCTACAGCAGGTCTATTGAAGAGTGTTCAGTACAGTAGTAGAAAAGTAACTAAAATGCTTGTATAAATGAATATTTGTAAAAGTAGGTAGGAAATGAGTATTCGAGAAAATGTTTTCTTGAAAATATACTATCGTTTTCATATCAACACAATATTAGTACCTACTTGTATTCTAAAATGAAATGAATCTTGAGCATGATTATCACTTTATTGTAAGTTACTTCATTTTTATCAATTTTGTAAATAGTTAATGAAATCATTATGTAATGATTAGTCATCATTACCAAAATAGGGTTATAGTTTATATGCTGAATCAACGAGCAGCAAACTACATTTAATAATATACAATATATACGCCCAGCAGGTTATAGGTAACATGAGTAAACTGAGTGAAAATTCTTAAAATAATCAGGAATAAATTTATAATTTCAAGTATACGTAACCAAAAATGTACTTTCAATGAAAAAAATAACCAATTTGAATTTTTTTATTCCAAAATAAATTTATTTAAAAAGGTTCATAGATTTTGTTGAAACCGAAAACAAATTTCAATTATAGAGGAGTAATTAATGCAAATAATTTATTTGGTTTCCAATTATTTAATGAAACTTATTACTATTTGTATTCTGTATTATACTAATTAGTTTTCATTAAGTATTCATCTATTCAATAGAGGTCAGTTAATGCTGCAAGTATTATAAGTATTACATATTTTCCCTGTTCGTAAATTTTTTTTCAGTTAGCACTTCGAAATCACCATAAGTTTTGTTAGTTCTGACATAGTCTCTATGAAAGATCAGATTTCATTAGGACTGCATGTCCTCAGTATACTACTGATAGAAATATTCATTTAATGAAATATATTTGTCTATGTGTTATGCAGATTTGGTTAAAAACTGTATTTTTATATAATATCTATGTGCAAATAGAATTATTCATGTGACAAGTAACAAATATACTGAATTTTTTGACATATCAATTATTGATTAAATTGAAAATTAATTCATTTTTGAAAAAATGATGTTAAGAAACTTTTATTTTATTAAAACACTGTACTTAGCTTTGAAAAATTCATTTCAGATTCAGTGAAATCTACATTAAACCATATAATACAGCACTACATTATTTCACACTCACCATCTTGGAAAAACCTATATATCTTTGTGATAACAGAATGACCAATTAAATGTTAAAATGGATGAAGAAGATGAGGAAATTTATGGTCCAAGATTACCTTCGAAAATATCAATAGAAAATGAAAATGATTTGGACAAAGAAATTAATATAAATGAAACTTATGGACCTGCCTTGCCACCCCACTTACTTAAAAAATCTGAATCTGTTTCAATCGGTCCTGTATTACCACCACATTTGAGAGAAGAATTACAAAATCAACCTTCACCAAATAATTTATTGGAGGAGTCGAGCGATGAAGAAGAAATCTATGGCCCTGTTTTACCAGGAAGTGAATCAAATTTGAAGTCTCAGTTGGCGTTGGAAGAAAGAGCATTGGAAATTAAATTGAGTCAATTAAATCCTGAAGAGCAACAGATACAAAGAGAAGAATGGATGATTGAATTGCCTACTGTAAGTGCTAGCAAATTAGGACTTGGCCCAAGACAGTTTAGAGCAAATGCTGGACCTGATATGTCTGATAGGTAAGAGATTATTTTAGATATTTTGGATTTGAAAGAAAAATATATTGTTTAATATTGATGATGACAGAAGATGATTCCATATCCTGCTAAGTAAAGAAAACGATTAAAGTCTTTTAACATTTTTATTATGTAAAAAAATTATTATGATTTAATGAATAAAGGAGATTTCAAAAAAAAAATCCATGTTATTATACTACAACTTTTTTTATAATCATAAACTAATGTAATACTGCAAAAATTATGTGGAAAAATGATGTCAAATTCAATTGATATAAGGTAGAAACATATACACTGGATAATCTTAAAATGGGATAACAAAACCTCATAACTTATTTAATTTCAATTATCTACTATAACTAGAACACTATGGAAATAATTTTATTTTTTAATGATTTATGCTATTGATAGTAACATATTTTTTGTTTATTTTTATTGTCTCTTAATTATGTAACTTTATGTGGAATTATGATAAATATTTTATTATTTGTAATCACTAATTATTACAAGTGTCAATATCAAATGTTTAGGTCTTCATGGACAGATACTCCTAATAGTAAAAAAAAGAAAAGTGCAAAAACGTTGGATTTAAAAGAAGAAATGGATAATTCAAACTTGAAGAAAAGGGATAGAGAGCAAGAGAAAATGGCCAAAAAACATAAAAGGGAATCATCCAGTCTTCTTGAAATTCATCAGAAAAAAAGGAAGGAAGAAAACGTAAGATCACTTTCATTCATATCAATTTATTGATGTAACCAAGAAACAGAACTGACTTTTTGACAAAAATAAACTATTAAGACTGGAGTTTTAGTTAACACATCAAGTCAATGATGTATCTAAGCTGAATGGGCTGTGTTATTTATTTTAACTCAAATTAACTTCTTCCTTCTTAATTGCCAACAATTGCTATAATACGTTCTAGTTAATATTAAATTAATATTGCAATAAAGTAGTATTAAGTGGTTTATAATTATTTCTTGTTTGAATTTATATTATCTTATTATGTTATTTATTGCTCAAAACAATTTGGGGGAATATAATATATTTTCTTGAATTTCATATTCATTTATAAATTACTTGAAGAAATAGAAGCTATAGATTGTGAACATAATTTTGTTTTCATTTGGTCTAATATATTATGACAATATATTATAGCTATTTTCAATATTGAAATTGTTCATATATTGGTTTTCAGATTCAACAACCAAAAGAAAGAACGCCATTCAACAGAGAAACAGATTTACAGGTCAATAAGTTTGACGAAGCACAAAAAGCAGCAGTACTGAAGAAAGCCCAATTATTGGATGACAGATTCTCAGAGGGAAAATCTAAATTTTTGTAGCTGTTTCAATATATTTGATTAGGTTGAATAGTTCAGTTAGATATTCTCATTTATTTAATCTTGTTGTTAATGGATTCCTGTTCCAATTGTTTCGCTTCACGTTTTTTAATGTATCTTTCATGTCGACGCTTCATTTCAAGTATTTCTTTCATTTCTTCTTTATCTTCATTCTGAAATATATTGACATGTAGATATTTTTACAGCAAATTAATATGTTAAGTGAACCTCTATTTTTATTGATACATCTGTGGAATATTCAAATTCATTTCAGTCATACAGAAAAAAGAATGAGTTTGTTCTAAATAACTACATGAATCAAAAGTACAAAATACATCCAAAAAATAATGGAGATATTGCAAATAAACCACTTCATATAAGATATTTACTGATTGATTTAGCCTTAGTACTAAAGCTCTTCGACCATCAGACATCGGTTGCGAATACACCATTAGTTGCTTCAATCTTTCTTCAGGACTCACACCTCTCTCGACTACAAGGACTATTCTGGCCCACTAAAATCCATAGGATAGAATTTTCATTTGATGTCGTTAAATATTAGATACCTGTCTTTGCCATTCGTTTCTAGTTTCTGCAATTTTTTGATACGTATTTCCCATCATTGCAATCAACATATTTATCAGCAATATTGATACAATTACCATATATATTACAAACAAAACCTAGAAAAAATAGTATAAACTCTGTTAATTGTCAAAACGGTGTATTTTTCAATGAATCTAAAGAATGAAATATGATTTTCTGTTTCTTAGTCAAGACTGGCAATCAGCACACTATGACACAGTACACATATAAGAAGCATAAGATACAGTGAGGTTGTTAACTTGATAAATAATTAATATTAATATAGAATTGTTCATTAGCGAAATTGAAAATTAATCTCATAGTTAAATTAGAATAAATGGAAACTACTGATCGTAGAAGAGGTTAGCGTAGTAATTTTGTCAAACAATAAGCGCCATCTATATGTCAGCGCATAAACTTCTGAGATAACTCTTGTATAGTACATTTTTTCAGTACAGCAATGTCTAATGTGGCAAATATTATTGTTAATTAAGTTCCGAACAGTGCCATACTTGACAGTATTTCATATCCATATTCTTAGATTGTGTGCATTTCTAGAGGAATACCTTCGCTAAAATTTCATGATCCGTTTTCTCAAAAGCGCCGTAGTAGTCTCCAAAATTTGTGAGCGACATGAGGAACATTGCCATAATTGATTCTATAGGAGTAGACATAGGGTTAGTAGCAGAATCGTCTACATCGTCCGGTGTTAAAGGATTGTCAAATGACAGAAATATTAAATAAAATGCTGAAAAATAAACAATTTAATCCTTTGATATGTTCTTCTAAATCTCAGATTTACCTTGTGAGAATCCCATGACGAAAACTAGGTAAATTGAAGCAAATCTCAATAAGTCGCCCATTACCATTCTGTAAATCATTACAACAAAAGGTCCGACTGTTTTGAAACCTCTGAAATAAAACATAATTATAAGCATTCAATTGTTTTTATTGTGTGTATAATTTTTTTTCTATCCGTTCTATTGTGTTAAGTACCGTTTGTCACTCTATTACTTTGATAAACGGGGATAGCCCTTGGCATGTTTGCCTATCAATCTATTTCAAAATCAGCTGGGACAATCACAAACATTATATATATATATATATATATATATATATATATATATATATATATATATATATATATATATATATATAAAGATAATAAAAAAGTTGGGACATTCATTTAAAAAATCGGGACAATACTGATGAGCTCAATGCATAGCGAAACAGTTACTGTCTAGTGCTTCCATCATGCTTGTTGCCGACGTCGAATGTTTATAACATTCTCCCTTGAAGGATTAATGGTAATTCCATGCCGTCAGATCTCTATTTATTATCGTTATCATACACACGGTGTCTGTTTAGCTCAAATAAGTTTTCATCAACATAGCCTGTACCTACATATATATTATTAATAATTTTTTTTTCCAAATTTAGTGTTTACCTCTTGAAAGCAAGTTTTTTTTCTTTTCGATTCAAACATACTTGATAATTGCATCTTTTATGTCCCATACCAAATATTCTGGTTTGAAATTGTTAGCTCTTAGGGAGTTCCAAAATCTCGAAGCTTTTTGACTGTTACATACAAATTCAATCAATTATTATAAGTCACTTCATATTGTAATGAGTACAAAAAAAAAATTTGAGAAAGTGAATCACAAAAGTGATATTTACTTACCTGCAAAAAAATAGGAAATATGGTGCTGTAGTAAGCATAATAATAACTGCAATGAAATCTTCGAACTCGTCTTCACAGGCTAGTCTTAGCCAAGGAACAGTTTGCATCAGAATACAGGAAAATAAAAACATCACTCTGGTGGGGGCAGTCATCTAAACATTGAACAATGTTTTAATTGACTATTTCGAAAAATTTTAATTTACTATTGCACAGGAAAAATTGATTAAGAACACGATGTTTTCAATTAACGATAATAGGATAACATTAGAATACTAACAAGTTCTTTTAACAAACAAAGTTTAGATCTGATAATTCCTCCAACAAATTATATAATAGCCTTTCGCACAGAATTTTTTTTAGGATTAAATTCTAAATTAATTATTTGAATTATGTCAGAAAATAATAATAAGACGTACCAAGTTTTCGAAAAACATTCTTCCCCCTAAAAATCGAGCTTCCCTCACAGCAGCTGCTAAATAAACGAATGCGCCTATAGTCATTGCCATTTCACACGCAAACCTTATTTGGGAGTCACCACTTGATAAGTCCATCAGTCTGCATTCTTCTTGAAAATTTTCCCACCATTCTTCCATATTAGTATCGTCATCATCGTGCTTACCACCTAAAAGTTAAATTTTCAATACCTAATTTGAGTTAATGCTGAATATAATGTATATATTGTCATATTTTTGATGGGTGAAACCGGGATACATTAATATGGGATGGCCTTACCAGAGGGAATATATCATACCCCCCAGTAAAACGGGGTCCTCCCCTAATTTTCCAAAAATACGACGTAGCAAAATGGTGAGTTTTGAGTCTCGAAAGTGACAGGAGGAGGAGGGAATCTAAAAACCTAAATTGTTTGTTCTACACGCCTTTCAAAAATAAAAAAGGAATTTTTCTACTTGAAGATATATATTTTTTCTTTTTCGATGATAATTTTTAAAGAGAAAGAAGTGTCAATAAAATAAAATTTGAAATACTTCATGAAATTGTTTAATTGAAGAATTACTAAGTCTTTTTTTGTAAAACTATAACTTTTTGTCTAACTACAAAAACCATTATAAGAATTTTTAATTAATAAGTTGACAATGTTAATCTTTGCTTTCAAAACAAAGCGCTCCCGTCCTCTGTCCGATAAATTGATAGTGTACACATCTCTACTAGGTAGCGCCCACCCTTCTCATAGGCCTGTTGTTATAATAAAACTACTTACAGCCAATATTCATTACTTTTCACATCTTACACCCGTTTTCCGGAACATCGATAAAACCGGGCGGGACACCGGGACAAGAGCAAGATACCGGGACTGTCGCGGCCAAACTGGGACGTATGGCAAGCCTATATATATATATATATATATATATATATATATATATATATATATATATATATATATATATATATATATATATATATATATATACATATATATATATATATATATATAATATATATATATATATATATATATATATATATGTATATATATATATATATATATATATATATATATATATATATATATATATATATATATATATATATATATATATATTATTTTCATACATTCAACACCTTTAACTTACCTTTCGATGCTGTTAAGTTTTCTATCTTAAAATGAACAACAGTTTGGTTTACAAGATTTGTGGAAATTTTTGTCGAGTTTGTAGAATTTTTAATTGAAAGACTTGTTATTGGAGGTCCAGGTCTCAGAGTAAATGCCACAAGAGATATTAAGAAGTAGAAGGCAAAAGTGAAGAACTGCCTGTAGAATTTGAATTTTACAAAAGTGTTCCATTTTGTTTTCAGTAAATCGATGAGTACTCCATCTAGGAGTTCCAAATGTTCATCTTTATCCTAGAATAAATATATCGACATTCGAAAAAAACTTAAAATAATCTATATAAATCAAATACTTTTTTATTCGAATTATATTCTAAGTGATACATAACATGCATTATATGAATGCAATAATATCAAATGGATTTAATATGTATTTGAAAAAGTGTTTGGGTATGTAGGTACCTATCAGGGGCGGCTAGTCAAAGGAGGCTAAGGAGGCTAAGCCTCCCCAAAAATATTCCGTGTATCACTAATATATATATTATATTGAATAGTCAGCATTCAGCATATTCATATTAATCAAAATCATATTATTTTATGCACCTACCTTCCTTTCAACCTACATTATATAATATAATTTATTAATTAAGATAGAAGGTATTTACATTTACTGCATTTCATTCATTTCAAGATTTGTGGCAACGCTGCGGAATGCTTAGAAAGGTATATTCTCAACGTTATTATGCCTGCCACATAAAAGCAAACTCACACCACTCAAAAACAGAATACGTTATTGCAATAGTAAACCAAAACACATGTAAATGGCAACACGGAAGGAACCCAGATTCATACAATATCGACCAATCACACTATAGAATTTCGTATGACGTCGAGTCAATTTCGTTGGAAATCGTAATGTGTCGTAATTCGCGCTAATGGCCGCCATCCCGCCAGAAAGAGTTCGCGTATTGTGTAAAAATGAGTTTCTTTACTGAAATTAATTTCAAAAATTTCAATGGTGACTTAGTGGAATATTTGTTATCCCATAACTTTAGTGCTCTAAGTTATGAGGATAAAGTTTTGATAAAAACAGTGAGACCTACCCCTGAATTGAAGAATTTGGTGCAGTATAACAAAAAACAAAACCTCGGTTTCAATACAAAGAATTACGAGCGGCATCCATGCCTCACCGGATCACAGGTAAAAAATAAATTATTTTGTTGGCAGTGTTTACTTTTTACTAGTGAAAATGTCTCTGTTTGGGGCCGCTTAGGATTTGACGATTTAAAAAATTTATCACGTTCTTTGGAAAGGCACGAAAAATCCCAGGAACATGTCGTGTCGCGGATCAAATTTAAAATGTTTGGAAAAAAAAACATTATTAATGTTATTGATACAGCACGTGTTCAAGAGTTAGAAAAATACAACGAAAAAGTTAAGGAAAACAGAGAAATATTGGAGAAACTGGTCGACATTATATTATTTTTATGTCGCCAAGATATAGCTATTAGGGGACAAGATGAAACAGACGAATCTAGCAATAAGGGAAATTTTAAGGAACTTCTTGATCTATTTTGCAAATATGACGAAAAGCTGTATAATTTCATTAACAACGCTACAGTTTTCTCCGGAACCTCAAAAAACAACTCAAAACGAAATTATAAACTCTGCTTCCTATGTTTTGGAAACTTTTATCGAAAATGAACTTAAAAATGTTAATTTTTATTCCTGGCAAGTAGATGAGACAACTGACATTAGCTGTAAATCGCAGTTGTCTATAATATGCAGGTTCGTAAAAGATGGAACATTATTTGAGAGATTTTTAGGTTTTCATGATGTCAGTTCTGGAAGGTCTGCCAACGATTTATTCGATTTTTTAAATGAGAAATTTTCGAAGTTTAATTTTCAATCTAAACTTATAGCACAAACCTATGACGGCGCAGCGGTTATGGCTGGCCATTTAAACGGTCTACAAGCAAAAATTAAATCTGTTGCTCCTCAAGCTATTTTTACACATTGTTATGCACATAACCTGAATTTGGTTTTAAGTAACGCTTGTAGTTCTATTAGGCAAGTTAGAATTTTTTTTTCAAATTTATCTGCATTTTCAACATTTTTTTCAAAATCAACAACGCGCACAAAATTTCTAGATGCAATAGTAGGTAACAGAATTCCAAGTAACGCACCAACTAGGTGGAATTTTACTTCAAGAGCTATCTTTACTATACACAATAATAAGGATAAAATTTTAGAGGCTCTTAATTCTATAGTTGAAAGTGAGGAATTTTTCACCGATAAAGTAACTTTAAATACCGCACGCGGATTAATATCTTACTTACAAGATAAGGAATTTATATATTTTTTAAACATCTTTAGATTAATTTTTGAACAAACAGAAATAGTTTTTCAAATCTTACAGCACAAGTTTTCAGATGTGATTTACTCACGAAATCGGCTCAAGTTTCTTTTGGAGAAAATTTCAGAATTTCGTGCAGAAGTTTATTTCTTCAAAAATATATAACTTTTTATTTGCTGTATTTCAAACGACTGATGATACGACTCAATTTAGCCCAAAACGAAAGAAATTCAGCTTCGCAGATATGGAGCTTCACTATAAGCAAATATTTTATGAAATTTTGGATACTATTAGGGGTCAAATAGAAATAAGGTTCTCTGATTTGAAAGAACTGCATTTCTTCGAATTACTCAATAAAAATTTGTTTACCGGATTTTCGGCTAATTTTCCAGATAACCTTTTGGAAAATTTATGTCAAAAATACACTTTTTTTGATAAGGTGGCCCTAAAGAGTGAACTGTGTGTTGTTTATAATGACAATGAAATTTTGGGGCAAAATGAAAATCATGTCATGACTATTAAAAACCTTTTTGATAATGATTTGAATCAAGATTTACCCCAAGTTTATAAACTCTTATGTCTAATTGTTTCTATCCCGGTGACATCGGCTTCCGTAGAGCGCTCGTTTTCCACTCTTAAGAGAATTAAAACTTATTTACGAAATTCAATGAGCCAGGATCGTTTGAAAAATATTAGTTTGTTGTCTATTGAAAAGGAATTGGTAAAACTTTTGGCGAAAGACAAAAAATTTTATGAGGATATTATAGATCATTTTGCTAACGTTAAAGATCGCAGAATCCCGCTAATCTTCAAAAATATATAACTTTTTATTTGCTGTCCCACACATATTTTGCACATTTTATTTTTCACAGGTTTTGTTTGTGGTACTAGATACTTTATTACTTAGTATTATACCAAATAATTCGTTGTTCCTTGTAAAAATCTTAAAAGAATTTATTTTTTGTTTGATTTCATGCAAACATTATTTTTTATTTAAGGCTTCTGCCTTGGCATTGGCATCTATGCAGGAATTATAAAAAATAGATGTCTATGCCAAAGAATTTATTCAAATTTTTTTTTTATGTCTAAATGTATATTTTATTATTTTATTTTATTTTTATTTTGTTTTTCTTTTATGACAAGAATTTTATTTTAATCTATTTTTGGGAGGGTCCTATTTTATTTTTGGCAAGAAAAAACTCTCACCTCCCCGTTGGTTCTTGCTGGGCAACAATTGATTAATTCCTCGAATAAGTAACAAATTCGTTAAGTAGGTAGGTAGGTTCCTATTTTGGGATAGAAAAAAAAATATGATGAATAGATGAATTGATTAATTGGCTGAGAAGAGTTTTTGTGAATATTATAAATAGGAGTTGTAGGTCTCAAGGTATACACTCGAAAGTGAAAACAATTTTTTTCCAAACAAATTAATAGCTTAGGGTGCTTGTTTTACTTTGATTCTAAATTATAAGGCGGTTGACCTTGAAATCCTAAAAATTTTCGCCTATGGTGTATTTTTTAACACCTCTTGTAGCCTCCTCAAACCAAAACCTCACGAGCCGCCACTGGTACCTATATGCTTTTGTTGCTAAATAGGCAATGTGAAAAACTTCAAATCATCACTTTTGCGTAATTTTTATTTCGTAAGTAAAACCAACCCATATTCAGGGCCTGATTAACCATTAGGCAGAGTAGGCAACTGCCTAGGGGCATCGATTAGGGGCTCGTGCACGCAACAAGAAAAAAAAATTGCATCGAATGGAAATTTTATTTGAAAATTCGTATGAAATTCCTCAACAATATTATTGCTTTCTTTCGACGCATGTTGTTAATTTATGAAATACTTCATACATACAGAACCATCGATCTAGTATCGAGTAGTAGAACTAATAAACTGTCTTCGTTCAAAAATGTCTCATAACCGTTTGAACTCATTGTCGAGAATGGCCATCGAAAATGATATATTAGAAATGGTCAACTTCCAAGATGTTTTGAACGCTTTTGTTTCTAAAAAAGTTAGAAGAGTTAATATTTAAACTTACTGTACCTACTGTACAAAAACAATAAATATCTTGAAAGTTGCCTTTTTTCAATTTGTATTTCACAAAACTGTTTTCTTTAGTTTATTAGTAGTATATTTTATTGCGTTTAACAAGATCAAATTTAAAATAACCGCGTCCCGTTCCATTTATCTTTCCCAACCCATCATGCAACCTAGGCCATCATTCATCACCTATCTAAAACCTATTCATTAAGACCATTTCAATAAAGCTATCGAGTCAGGTAAGGTGATGTTGCCGCATCAAGTCAAAGTAACCGTGTTGTTGCAATATCCCATGACTTTGAAGTAATAGGCTCCTGGAGTAAATCATCTGGAGGTAACTTACATCCTTTTATCAACTTGAAAGGACCTGGGGCACAGACAGGGTTGTTGCCTAGGGGCCCGGACAGGCTTAATCCGGTCCTGCCCATATTGTACCTATTATTAGATATTTGTTATACTTACACCAAATACCACCAAATTCAATGCAGACATCTTGCTTATTTTTCCTGTTTCAACGTCAATCGTATCAATTTGGGATAATGGATAAGCTGCACATGTAATACTACCTAAAATTTAATATTTATATAAAATTGAAGGACGTTTTTCTTTATGCTAACCAATTTGCCAGTATATTTCTCTTTCTATATTCAGAATATGAAAGAATATTTCAACTCTAGCCAGTTTTGCAGCTAAGGTCAATGGAGTCAAGTGTAAAACATTTCTTATGGATAACTTGGATCCAACTTCATAAGCCATATCGAAAGCTTCCTTGAAAAGCATTTCTATGTAATACAAAATTAATATTCATGTAATTTCACACATAGCATCCAGCACGAATGAAGAAAATATTTGAAATGTAAAGAAAGAATCTCAAAAATATAATATAGATATAAATAGTTAAATAGGCACAAAGAGTTGAATAGTTTTTAATTTCATTCTTTTGAATTGTTTAATATCAAAAAAAAACTTTATATAAGATCATAATATTTATGTATATTGATAAAATTATCTGATGGAAAATCGTTTAGAAGTAAGTGTTGAAGTACCTACTAGTTAATATACAAATTCATCAAAACAATAGGTATGTATGGCTATTGGCTGTGAAATAAAAATTAAAAAAGCGAAACTGTGGAAAAATCGTATTATTGGTTAATTAAATTTATTCACAGAAGAAAGTTTAATGCAAAAAAAGTTTGCATACTGAAGAGTTGTATCTAAATAAATTGCGATATTTTTTGAAAAACCTAAATTTTGTTGACGGATTTTTTTTACATACCTAGTAAAATAAAAAAAAATTAGTTAAAATAAGCACATTCGAGAAAATTTATTCCAAAAAACTGTATTAAAAAGCCATCTTTCCTGTTGTGAAACAATTAATTAATTATAAAATGACATACCAATTTTTCATAAATTACTAAAAGATGAAGGACTGTGTTTCCATTAGTATCTTGAGCATTAGGATCTGCGCCTCTGGCTAACATTAGCCTGAAACTTTCTTCTTGGCCTAGACAAGCAGCAAATGTCAGAGGATATTCTCCCCAATATACATACCTTTAAACAATTTCAGATACTCTAGATACACTTGATAAATATTTTGTGTATGGGGCCGTTCAAGAATTATGTAAGCACTAAAGGGATGCGGGGGAGCTTTGCTTTGCTTATTTTTGATGACATGGGGGGTAGGGGGTCGAGATGGTGATAACGTCAGCAGTAGTTATTTTTTTAAACATTGGTAACCCACACATTGTCTATGGTTTAGTTGAAAACCAAACACATATTCGGGGATTCCCACAAATAATGAAAAAGTTTAGGTACTCGCTAATGGACTGAAGACTGTCAATTGGAATTAATAATACCAAAAATTCGAAATAAGTTTTTTTTGTTCGTAATAGTACTTAATAAGATTATAATATTTGTAAGTTACGCTATTAAGGTGTCAATAAAGTTTGTTCAAATGAATATTATGTGCTTCAAAATCCTCTATCCTAAGCTTATTTTATAACTGCTGCTTATGAATCAATGAGAAACACAGAATACACTAAAAGAAAAATGCATTTAGGTACCACGTAAGCATGGGAGGTGGTGGGATAAGAGCTTGCTTACTTTTGCTGACAAGGGGGTGGAGACGGTAAATAATTGTAATAAATCTGCTTACGTAACACTTGAACGGCCCCTATATATATATATATATATATATATATATATATATATATATATATATATATATATATATATATATATATATATATATATATATATATATATACCTATATATATATATTTTTTTTTTGTGTGTGACTGTAGTAACAATAAATTACCCTTCATAGGTTGTTTCTGGACACACATTAACCCACTCGTGTGTTAGCGAGTCAGTTCTTGAAGATTTTTGATCTTCAGGGCACATAAAATTTCCAAAGAAACGCTCTTGAAAATTCACTCCAGAGTCTAGTAAAAATTTAACCATACCATGGTCCTCATTAACAATCGCTATATGTAAAACATTTTCTCCTATAATTAAAGAATACCAGTAGATTAATCTCGAATAAAAATATCAGAAAAAGCAAGAATTTATGATCAAAGGAATATTTAATTTGAAAGATATTTTAATTATGAAATAAAGTTTTCTCAGTCAATTTTTTTTCTCTTCTTAGCTGTTTTCTTTGTGTGCAACTAGTTATAAATGACAAAAAAATATCCGGGTGTTTTTCATCGCTCTCGGCGTTCGATCCTGAGTTCATAAACACCCATGAAGCTATGGTTCATTTTATATAAGTTACACACTCTTTGGCATAGTTATACAACCCTCGACGTAGATGCAGCACTCGTGCCTTTTCTCCCACCTACAATCTCCCTTACTCCCAAAAGTCATATATTCTGGGAGAAATTCGAAGAAAAAGGAAAGGCATGTATTTAATTCCTTCCTCAAGTATGTATGTAGGAGGGGTGAAGCTTAAATTATAGGGATGAACTTCTTCATCCAGATCCAGAGGCTACAGTTGTATGTATACAAGTGCTTTAAGGTGGGGATGAGTACTAGGCCTACATCAGGCTTTTTAAGTTTTCAAGCAGTGACTTACCCACACCATTAAAAAAGATATGAAAAAAATTATGGCAGACCAGTCGACCGCGGGCTTTGAACCCGGGATCTCCCGTAAACAAGTCTGCAAGCGTAAACACTTCTCTAATTATCTCGATTGAGAAAGTCAACCAAGATGCCTATTTGACAAAAATAAGCCACCTTAGGTGGGCAAACTACAGCATTTTCTTGAAACGTACCTACGCATAAAGTTTTCTATGGCGTAAACAAGTGACCTATCGGCTAAGTGCACCAATTGCCGTCCATCTGGAGACCATCGGCGATCAAACGTTACCAAAAACTCTATGATGAAGTGTCATAATCCTGGTGCGTTTCGTCTAGTATTGTCTGAGAATTTTCAGTTATCGTATTATTATTAACTACACTAAGGGCGTTTGCCCACAGAACGGTAATGGCAAGATTTGCCGCGCGCGATATATCGCGCCGCATCCGCTGAGTTCTCGCCCACTACGCGGTATATATCGTGCGAAACTGGTTTGAATTATAATTTTAGATATTCACAGCACTGAAAATATCGTTGGTAATTTCGTCGTGTCGGCTAGACATCATTTAATCCTATAGGCGTTCAAAAGTCAGGCAACACGAAGTCGCGCGATTTTTGACCGCCAAATCGCGGGTTTGTGCGGCAACGTCCTGCCGCGACGATATTTAAAACCGTCGCGGCATTTTTTAACCAGTGGGCGACCGCTGCATTCATTGTATGACAAATTTGTGAATTTTGGTCGTTGCGATATAGCGTACGATTTATCGCGCGCGGCAAATCGCGCCGTTACCGTCCTGTGGGCAAACGCCCAAAAGAACCTTGTAATAATTTGAAATAACATTTAAATGCGTGATAATTTATTCATGAATTTTTGCTAAAGATATCTTATTTTCTACTTAAGAGATAGTGCAGTTCAAAAAAAGTTTCACACAATTATTGTGATTTCTGATTACATCTTTACTGGTAAATTTTTGTTACAATTAGGTCTTTCCTGAATACATTTTTGTGATATATGAAGATTGATTCAATTTTTTGAAAGATAAATTTTTTCGATCAAGAAAATTATCACAGCTATTGTATTACCAACTAGCCACATAAAAAAAGGTGTGACCATATATTCTAGGCGTATACTGCGAGCAGCTATCCAGCTATATTCCTCGGATGTACGTAATTTTTTATACTTTTCGTTAATTTTTCCAACGATGCCTGATTCTACCAAACTGAATAGGTAGTTATTGAAAAGAGAGAGAAGTGGATGACCCTTTTGAAAACATGCTGCTATATATCTGCTGTAAATTGGCTCCGAAAGTTCTTTAACAAACCACTCGCCGGACTGTTCATCAATTAAGGAACTTTCGTACCTCAATCTCTTCGACGTTTTACAAACTGCCATATCTCTTGTAAACGCTGCCCTTCTCAGACACGTATTGCCGAAATCACATTCAACAAAATTACCCTGTACATTTAAGTACTCTGCATATTTAGGAGTGGTATTGAACAACTTCATTAAAGAATTCCGGCAGCCTATTACTAGGCCGTTATTGACAATTTCTTCGAAATTATTGATGGTGTGTTCATGGTTCAGTCCGTTAAGAAGATACGTAAGACGGATATTAAAAAAAATATTCATCATGTATGAGAGAAAAACGATTAATATGCAAAGAACCCCGCGACTCCTTAATTTTGTCTTGAAAATGAAGATTTGTCCTAAGAGAAGATGAAAGATAGATATAGGTACTATGAGGAAAGATCCTGCAGAGATCTTCTGGTAAAATATTATTTCTCCAATGAACCAGACTGTTGATATTCCAATTGTGCCTAAAACACAAGAAATCCAAACGCTTTTCTTGAAAATTACCATAAAGTATTTCCATCTGGGCATATATCGAGGAGCTGGTACAACCCAAATTAGCTGGTCGTTTATATATGTAACCGTGGAATCGCAAATACTTTTACTTGGATCTTGTGTAACAAAATTTCCTAGTATAAATGTATAATCCTTGAAAATTTCAGAATGCGATTCATTTCTATATTTGAAATACTTTGTTTTTATATGAGCATGCCTCAAGAGTATAGTGAATATATCAATTTCAATGCCTTTTTCTCTACATAGAATACACATAGCGTAAGCATCTTGAGTTCGAAACATTACTGAAATCGTTGAGTTTCTCCAAAAATTTGGTATCTTCGGAAGATATAGCTTTTGTAATAGGATTCTTTGACATACTCCAACCTTTACCAAATCGACGTTGACCTCATTCAACGTGTTCTTCTTGTAAGGAAAATAAGTGAATAATTCACCAATTTTTGTATCCAAGAACGCTACATTGACCATATGGCACGAAGAAATTAATCTTAAAAATTCAGAAGTGTAATTCTCTCCTATAAACAAAAATTTCGCCCTAGGATTGAAATCGTAAGTTGTTAAATCGCAGAGGTAATTCATTAAATGACTTAATTTTTCCCTATCATATTCCTCAATGACATAAAAATTGACCTTTGGAGTGTAAACTTTCAATTCAATTCTTTTTTTTTCGAAGTCCACCAGAGTTAAGGGAAAATCGTAACCATTTTTATCACTTGTTACACTAATGAAGTCTTCTTGTGATGTATTATTTTGAATAATCATATTGACACATTGGGAAATTGTAATTGCTGCTAATATTTCAGATATTGTTGCATTCATTTGAAGTTCTAGAATTTTCATTTTAACTTTATTTGAAACAAGCAAACGAATCAAATTTCTACTGTATCTTATACAATATCACTCATACTTTTCAATCCATCAATGTCCAAATGAAAAGCCAAAAATAGAAAATAAACGTAATAGACAGTAGAATGAGATAACAGATTCTAAAAAACGATTAGGTATATTACGTTTTCTTCTATATAATTAGAACATGCCTAATTACTGCAATATCAACCTAATTGCGAACAAATAAGTACCTATCCATTCATTAAAAAGCTATCAAATATCAATAAATTTTTCTCGATTTCTCACCATGTATATATGACGAATTAAATGAAATTTTCAAATTTGATTCTTCATAAATACTTCAAAATAATAAGGTGAATAAGCTTAAAACAAACAAATAATTACATTATTTGCTATTTAGATATCCAAGAATTGAGAGAAAGCTTCAGAAATCCAATAAAACAAATCATCAAATAGAGGAGAAAAAAATGCCTATAATTTTTCAATAGTAACAGAGAATATAGTTAGATATTATATATATATATATATATATATATATATATATATATATATATATATATATATATATATATATATATATATATATATATATATATATATATATATATCAGTGGCGGCTCGTGAGGTTTTGGTTTGAGGAGGCTACAAGAGGTGTTAAAAAATACACCATAGGCGAAAATTTTTAGGATTTCAAGATCAACCGCCTTATAATTTAAAGAAAATCAAAGTAAAACAAGCACCCTAAGCTATTAATTTGTTTTCACTTTCGAGTGTCTACCTTGAGACCTACAACTCCTATTTACAATATTCACAAAAACTCTTCTCAGCCAATTAATCAATTCATCTATTCATCAAATTTTTTTTTTTCACAAAATAGGTACCTCCCTACCTACTTAACGAATTTGTTAACAGCTGGTGAGAGCTAATGAAAAGTTATTATATATTTTCGAAGATTAGCGGGATTCTGCGATCTTTAACGTTAGCAAAATGATCTATAATATCCTCATAAAAATTTTTGTCTTTCGTCAAAAGTTTTACCAATTCCTTTTCAATAGACAACAAACTAATATTTTTCAAACGATCCTGGCTAATTGAATTTCGTAAATAAGTTTTAATTCTCTTAAGAGTGGAAAACGGCAGCCGATGTCACCGGGATAGAAACAATTAGACATAAGAGTTTATAAACTTGGGGTAAATCTTGATTCAAATCATTATCAAAAAGGTATTTAATAGTCCTCACATGAGTTTCATTCTGCCCCAAAATTTCATTGTCATTATAAACAACACACAGTTCACTTTTTATGGCAACCTTATCAAAAAAAGTGTATTTTTGACATAAATTTTCCAAAAGGTTATCTGGAAAATTAGCCGAAAATTCGGTAAACAAATTTTTATTGAGTAAGTCGAAGAAATGCAGTTCTTTCAAATCAGAGAACCTTATTTCTATTTGACCCCTAATAGTATCCAAAATTTCATAAAATATTTGCTTATAGTGAAGCTCCATATCTGCGTAACTGAATTTCTTTCGTTTTGGGCTAAATTGAGTCGTATCATCAGTAGTTTCAAATACAGAAAATAGTTTTTTAAAATAAACTTCTGCACGAAATTCTGAAATTTTTTCCAAAAGAAACTTGAGCCGATTTCGTGAGTAAATTACATCTGAAAACTTGTGCTGTAAGATTTTAAAAACTATTTCTGTTTGTTCAAAAATTGATTTAAAGAAGTTTAAAAAATATATAAATTCCTTATCTTGTAAGTAAGATATTAATCCGCGTGCGGTATTCAAAGTTACTTTATCGGTGAAAAATTCCTCACTTTCAACTATAGAATTGAATCCTCAAATCCTAAGCGGCCCCAAACAGAAAGATTTTCCCTAGTAAAAAGTAAACACTGCCAACAAAATAATTTATTTTTTACCTGTGATCCGGTTAGGCAAGGATGTCTCTCATAATTTCTTGTATTAAAACCGCGGTTTTGTTGTCTGTTGCTGCACCAAATTGTTTAATTCAGGGGTAGGTCGCAATGTTTTTATCAAAACTTTATCCTCATAACTTAGTGCACTAAAGTTATGGGATAACAAATATTCCACTAAGTCACCATTGAAATTTTTGAAATTAACTTCAGTAACCAAACTCATTTTAAAACATATAAAACAATTCGCGAGCAATATAAGTAAACAAGCTGTTTTCGGCCATAAGTCACTATGATCACACTACGATTAAATTAATGCTTTCCAACGAATTCACTCGATTTTACCCGAAATTCTATAGTTGTGATTGGTCGACAATGTATGAGACTCAGGCTCCATCGGTGTTGCCATTTACATGTGTTCTGCTTTTCTATTGCAATGAAGTATTCATTGGCAGTATTCGCACCGTTGTTTGCTTTTCTGTGGCAGGCATAATGAACGTTGAGAATATACCTTTTTAAGCCTCCGCAGCGTTTCCACAAATCTTAATATGAATGAAATGCAGTAAATGTAAATACCATTATATAATGTAGGTTGAAAGGAAGGTAGGTGCATAATAGTTATTTATGTACCAAGTGCGTTATATAGATCCTTATGCCCTGAGGGAAACATTCGGCCCGAGGGCCTCTGGCCCGAAGGATGAATGTTGCCCGATGGGCATAAGGATCTAGTAACGCACGCGGTGCATACAAGATTTTATTTTTCACGAAAAATTATTATATTATGATGAAAAAGCGATTTTAAAATCGTTTCATTGCTCCTACATTTTCCTTCTCATATTAGGCATGTCATTTGTTGATAGTTTGACGTTTGTGAATATTTTTGTCATCATATTCAGTGAATGTCATGCTGCTTTCTTTGTGTAGTCTTATAGAAATAATGAGAATGAAAATGAATTTACCCAAGAATATCATAGAAAATGCAGCCAAAGCTGCGAATAATTAATTGCCGGAGAAATCCAGAGTCGGATACGATAAGGATTATGAAGTATTTAATCAATGAAATTTGCTTCATTTCTCCTAGTACAATAAGCGGGCGTTTTAAATCCATTATGCCCGCAAATGCGGGCATTATAGCAACCGTATCCAAGGTGAAATAAACATATAATATACAAGTGAAAAATAAAATAATGTGATTTTGATTAATATGAATATGCTGAATGCTGACTATTCAATATAATATATTAGTGATACACGGAATATTATTGAGGAGGAGGCTTAGCCTCCTTAGCCGCCTTTGAATAGCCGCCCCTGATATATATACATATATATATATATATATATATATATATATATATATATATATATATATATATATATATATATATATATATATATTTATATTTATATATATATATATATATATATATATATATATATTTATATATATATATATATATATATATATATGATATGTCGTGAACAGACTTTTATTTTTCTTCTCGAAGGACCATATTTTGATATTTAATATTTTTGAACAAATTATATCCTATATCGGCGAGATGCTCACTAAAATTTCTGGACTTACCAATCTTCGGCGTGGTTTGTCCCCTGGAGAGCGCTCTCCTCCTTCACCACCACTTCACTAAAACCACACACTTTCAGCAGAATTAAGCTGTGTCCTTTTTAATGTTCCTGTTAACTGTGAACGCTGCTGTAACGTATGCAAATATTCGTCTTTCCACCTCTTCCAAAAATCTTAGTTTATTCTCTGTATCATTTGCCATCGCGACAACCGATTCAGCGCAACATCTGAGAGGTTTGGTTCAGGGAAGCTATTGAGTGTTTCCATGGTCAGGAAATGACCTAGGGTTAAGGGGGTAAGATCATTTGGATCTGCGTGATTAGGGTATAGAATTCTTCGTATGTCAAGATCTGTTCACCTACTACTCGACGAAGGTGCGTTTTAATTGATTTGACACCGGCCTCGTTCAGGCCATTAAGGTGTGGAGCTGCAGGAGGATTAAAATGCCAATTTATGGATAATTCTCTAGCAGCAGCTCGTGAGAATAATATGAGCTGATTATTCGCTCCCTTAAAGTTAGTGCCTTGATCAGAAAACATATCAGAGACTCTACCTCTCCGAGCAATAAAACGACGGAAGCTTGCGAGAAATGTATCAGTCGACAAATCGGACGATAATTCGACATGCACTGCCTTTGTAGCGCAACAAACAAAAAGACAGATATTATGCCTTAAGGGTGTTTGCACCTCTATGTCTTCCTTAACGGATAATAATATATATATATATATATATATATATATATATATATATATATATATATATATATATATATATATATATATATATATGTGTGTGTGTGTGTGTGTGTGTTTTTTCCTCCTGCGGAGCCTAGATCTAATAATACTTAACTAATAATGATAATTCATAGACCATTTTGAAAATTGAATTCCCTGTCTTTGACGAAAAACATAAAAAAAATAAAAAAATTTTTTTTCATCAACAAAAATGTATTGAATTTTTTTTTATCAACAGCGATACTAGTGCTGTCTGTTGAATGGGTATTCAACTATATCTACAGTACCAGTACATGGGGCGCCATCTATGAATAATTTTTTGTAACTAATATTACTATGACATTTTGTAACTAATATGATTTTGTGTTGTGTGCGAAATTTTCGAATGGGTCAGCTAGTAAACATTATATTTGAGTAGATATCTGTTACAGTGTTGTATTTAATTTCATATTTTTTAATGAATATAATCAACTTCCAGCTTTATTAGCGAGTTCATTGTTTTTTAAATAACCATAAAAACCACTAATCTGTCCTGTCCCATTGAATAGATGTTGACAAGACCTTTCTATTGATGTGCCTCACTTGGTGATCTTACCATTCCCTGGAGAAAGAGTGCTCCAAAGAGCCCTTTTTATGTGTGGCATAATTGTGACACTTAATTATCTAGCTTCTTTTATGGGCACATATAAATACTGTGTATGTTGTCATGGCACAATCCAGAGACAGCAACTTGGCCATGTAGGTTTAGGTTTTGTATGCCTACCTAAAGTGGCGCCATCTTCGTAATATACTGATCGTTGAAAACTGATAACTTTGGTAGAATTTCTTCCACATATAAAACTATTTTTGAGAGGATGAAAGATATTGTGGATAAGAGAAATAGCACTTTCTACTTTCTACTAGTTGTACCAAAAAGAAAACAGCCAATAAAAAAAAAACAAATTTTGACTTAAAAACCTCATACTTGAAATACCTTTCGATTTAAATATTACTTTGATCAAAAATAAATTATTGATCTATACGCATTTCTTGCAGTTTCCGCATCATTGTCTGCCTTGTGCATCTATTAAAATGAATCAAGGAACTTAGTAATTCAACATAGAAATAAAAAGAATATCGTATTGCCTTATCATGTTATAAAACCTCTTTATCAATTATTGAAGGACATTTTTCCTGTGCATAGGTATGCATATGCACGTTTAATTTATTTGAGGAAATAACTCAACTCACAATATTATATCGCATTAGACATAAATTACACACAGCTTCATGACATCAAGAGCACGATTCGAAGAAAAAAAACACAAATACGACTGAGAATAAGTTCCTTTTATAAATATCAGTCAAACTTTTAATAGTAGTAAAAAATAAAATAATAAAGATAATGACAAAAGATTCTAAATTTTGTTCGAGCGATATGAAGTTATTAAGCGAAAAATATGATGATATATTTAAAACCTTAAGTAGGACAACGCACGAGCCGCCAACCGCGGCGGTTGGCGGTCCGGCGGTTGTTAATTTGTACAGGAATATATGGTAGACAACGCACTGGCAGCCGCGTAACCGCGCGGTTGGGCGGTAGTCGACATCGGGCGCGGCGAACGTGGCAACCGCGCGGTCTTGCGGTTGTCGATTTGTACAGACTTGAATGACAGACCACGCACGAGACCGCCATTTCGCGCGGTTTCCCTTCATTATTAATTTAACATTTGTAATAAATTTGATATTTTTAGTCACTCCGGTAATTTCCTTTTCAATTTTGTTCAGTAATTCACCGAAAGACGACGTTGACATTCTGGTATAATTGAAAAATTTATCTTCGAAGCTTCTCAATTCGCTATAGAAAATTACGAGTGCTCCTTTACTACTTCTTTGTTGAAGCAGAGGGGGAACTCAATATTTTGCTTTGCAACAACGTTTGTTTCGGTTTTTAGATCGAATTTAAACTTGCCAAATGGCTATACCGCGGACACTTTCATGACGACTAGCGATCAACAAACCGCGACGGCCACCGCAAGAGCAATCCGCGCTACCGCTCGACCGCCAACCGCGGCGGTTGGCGGCTAGTGCGTTGTCACCCTAAGGGTGACAGTCGTCATGAAAGTGTCCGCGGTAGTAATAATGAAGGGAAACCGCGCGATATTGCGGTCTAGTGCGTGGTCTGCCATTCAAGTCTGTACAAATCGACAACCGCAAGACCGCGCGGTTGCCGCGTTCGCCGCGCCCGATGTCGACTACCGCCCAACCGCGCGGTTACGCGGTTGCCAGTGCGTTGTCTACCATATATTCCTGTACAAACTAACAACCGCCCGACCGCCAACCGCCGCGGTTGGCGGCTAGTGCGTGGTCCAACTTAATGAATAGTATATAGTAGGTAGATATTCGCAATTGTGTAAATACGTTACCGTAATATTCGTCAGACATATAAATGTCATTTATAAGTTTCGGATAAAACCTTAGTAATCTCTTAGCTATATCTCCATGGATAGATGTTGCGTTCAATAAACATAAATGCAGAATTGTTTCTCCTACTGCCCCTCTCTCTTTTATTTGCCAACAAACGTGGCGATACAGGTGAGGATCTACGAATTATTTTAATCAGTAATATTAATATTTCTACCGTTTGTTAATTCATGCTTACTCCTCTTGTATTCTTCTTCCGTTACTTCTGGTGAACTCTCATCTATTTCGTAATCTTCTGGATTTTCCATAGCGCGTAAAGGTGGTAACTGTTTAGATGAAAGAACAAATTAATTTATTATTCAAAGTTTGATCTGTTGGAATGAAAATAAAGACGAGGGCTCGGTCGTCCAGCGGTATAGTTTATCGTGTTTATACCGAGGACGTGGGTTGGTGTCCTAACTTGCTCGTTGGTGTGGTATATGAGATTTTTCTTCTTCCGGTGCCGTATCCGGTTTCGGGCGAAGGCGACCTCTCTACAACTATTCGTGTTGTGCGTGATACAGTGATACACTAATAGAAGGGATCTACTGTTTTACGACGGTTCCGAACGTCTTCATTGAGAGGCTTTACAAAGGAAGAATACTTCTCGGTGGTTTTCCATTGCGTTATGAGAGATGGCGACGCATTATTCGTTGGCTCGGCTGGGATTCGATCCACCGACCTTCTGTTCAGTAGTCCAACGCACTGACTACTGAGCTACGGAGCCACTATTCACATCAATAATGAGGCTAATCAGAGGTATCTGAATAACTCAAGGGAAAGTTATATTTTCTCAAAATAGACAAAAAGGTAAATATGAAATGTATGTACATATAAGATTTAGTTGTTCGAAAAATTTTACATGTTGGATAATGACATAGATTCAAGCCCATTCACCGTTCGGAACTGGCTTTAAACTGTAGAGACTTGTAAGATAAAAAAACAGTAAAGGAAGATACTAGAGGAGACACAGATCTTATATAGTTATTTGAAGAGATATTGAAACTCCAATAAAATAGGAACAACGAACTGAAATATGGAAAGATCTGCTAATTTAATCTTATACAGATTATACGTAAGAATGTGATAAGATTGCTGTGATGGCCATCAAGTTGTGATGAAAAAAAAGATTTGTTTTTTAAACATATTTAAAATATGAGGTACAACGCCAAATAATGCTTCCGAGGATTTACCACAGAATAATGTTTTTATTTACCTTTATTAATCTTTCGTTAGTCTACAGGACTAAATAAATATAAATAATTGAGCGTTATTTCCCATAGTTACAACCACATACGATGTCGGTTATTTCTGTAACTATTTGATAACGATTAACGGTATATTTAATAAATGCATACAATAGTTGGGAAATTTCCTTCAACTTTATCCATATATTGAATACATAACGATTATTGATGGAATTTAACGAAACAGTACTGAATTCACTTCTACGTATACGTAGAAGTAATATCTCATATATATATATATATATATATATATATATATATATATATATATATATATATATATATATATATATATATATATATATATATATATATATATGAGGTATTACTTTGTATGATATATTTTATTTTTTGAATTTCTTCATCGATTTGAAATTCTATTCTATCCTATTATTTATACTTCTATTTCCTAATGGAAAATTAATAACTTATATTGAAATTGATATTATTATATACTTCCGCAAATGTGTTGGCAAATTTTTAATATGTAAATAATATGTGAATAACGATTGTCAATAAAATATTTTATTTTCAGGAAATTCATTTGAAAAATTCATTGATATGACGACATGAATTCCCATTCATCCTTCAAGGGAGAACATAAATATATATTTATATATATATATATATATATATATATATATATATATATATATAGGTATATATATATATATATATATATATATATATATATATATATATATATATATATATATACATATATATATATATATATATATATATATATATATATATATATATATATATATATATATATATATATATATATATATATATATATATATATATAGGTAGGTACTTCATAAATATGTACTTCCAACTTACTAGTTTGTGTCTTCCTCTTTCGGCATTTCTGAGTAACACTAAATCAGCTATGGGAAAATAACGCCCTTCGCCTTTGTTGTACAAAAAACGTTCAATCTGAAATGGAAGTATTGATATACTTATATCAATATATATATATATATATATATATATATATATATATATATATATATATATATATATATATATATATATATAATATATACATTTATATACAGTATTTATCATTTTGGCAATATAAATTGATAAATTTTCTCTTCAAATCGAATAAATTTACCTTGGTTTTAATAGCATGATCTATTTCGGCGTATTGTTTATTTTGAGCAGCTCTTTTCATGAGTTCGACCAGTAATCCACCACCTGAAATATATATTGTTATCAGTCTAACAACAATAAAAAAAAATATTTTACACCTTTCAAATCACATAGCTTATAAATAGCTTTCATTGACGCACCAGCTTGCTTCTTAACTCCACTAGACACATTACTCTCGGTATTACCCATTTTGCTTTAAGATTTTCGAAAATGGAATGGAAAAAATGTTGAAAACTGAGGTTGATAATGCAATCTACTCTCAGAGTTTACAGAAATTATCGATCAAACTTCTTTCCTTGGATACTCCAATCGTATAGGTAATATTGATTCTAAAGATGTGGAATCCAACCAAAATCTGATTTGTATACCTGTGAAAAATATTTTCTCCTGAAACAGTGAATAGTCACCATTTGAAATGAACCAAATATCTAAATGGGTGTTTTCAATATTCCATTAAATTAGGAGAGGATTGAATTCTGCTCAAACAAATATAGGCTCGCAATTCGCATACAGTGAACTTAAGTGTTGGTATTGAGACACTGTGATATAGCTTGCTTATTTGAATTCTGCATTATTTATATAATCATTAGGAGAAAGAGTTACTTCTTTCTTTTTGTATTTTATGATTTACAGAAAACTAAAAAGTATACTTTGAATAATTAATATTTTATTGAGTTTCACGGGTTAGGGACTTAATGAAGTGAAAAAAACAAAAAAAGTAACAACTTAAATCATATTTTGAATAAAATGGAAATAGTAAATAAAAATTATTCTGTTGGTGTATTTGCTTATAAAATGGATCCATCAGTGAAGACATCATAATAGAAAACAATATGTATCATATTTCACATATACACGTGGACTCGAAATTATGCAGAATAGATACCTAATAGTGTATTATTTAAAAAACATAAGCTAAAAAGATTGAATATGATTTATTCAATCTTTTCAATTGAATATGAGCTTATTTATGATATTAATCAGCAATTACTGAATAATAAAATAATGTAGTTTAAAATATGAAATATATTTTAAAATATAAACGATAATACCTATTATATATTACGGTGAGGCGTTAGAGTGAGCTACGTTATTTACATCGTTTAAAAATAATCTCCTCTCCTACATCCCCCGACTTTGATGTAGGTAAATATTTTCAAGAAACAACTGCGTAAGAGTAAAAATGTTGTTACCAACAGGTGTTTACAACACAAAAGTTATTATATTGCATAGAAAAAACATATCTTGTAAAATATATTACTTATCTATGATATTCTGGGATTCTGGGATTCACAGAAATCACAGATAAATTTGCAAAGTGAATACGTTGATCGGTTGATCGTTGATGTTGAAATGAAATATTTCAAAAGGAACCGATGTCCGTCCGATTAGCTCTGTTTTATTTGAATTACAAACTTATTTATCCCTTATGTTTCGTTCAAGCTAGGTATTGGACCTGGACCCAAAGATCACTACAACATAACCTAATTTATTTTATGAAGAAAATTACCATTAAAAATATTAATTGATACCGGTGAATATATATAAACTTGTGTTGCAATATCAAACAAAATATTATCGTAAGGAATACTAGAAAAATCATATATTATTTATATAGTTCCTTAGATATTTTTCCTACTCTTCGCGGAAAATTATTTGTTTACAACCTTTCCTCTCAGGCTTTTCAGTTAAATTATGTACATGTTAAGTTAACATGTATTTTGTAACTATCGTATGGTGTATATCTCAGGTATCTCTTCCACTTCCAATCAATTTATTTTAATTATTGATAAATATCAAACTTCCAAATGGGTGAATTACAAATGTTTCTCGAGAAATCGCATCATGCGTTAGTGAGTATGCTCTTAACGAAAATTTTAACATAGTTTCGATTTTTGGTATCGTTTAATTTCAGAAAGAATGGAAAACTCTACAAGAGATTCATATAGTTCTTGGAAATGAATCTTGTGATCTTGATTCTACAGTATCTTCTTTAGCATATGGTTTCCTTCTTTTCAAAATATTAAAAGTGGAATCTTCAAGAGATAAAGCGATTTTTTCTATATTGAATGTACCTGGAAGTCAATTTCACTTGAGACTAGAACACTGTTATTTGTTGAATAAAGTAGGCATAAATTTAGAGACCCTCATTTTCAGGTACTTATTTATAGTATTTTTCATTCTACCATCTATATTTCTAAGCGAACATATTTAAATTACAGGTCTGAGATAAACTTTGAGGAAATAATTGAAAATTTTGCATTTGCAAATAAATACATTAAAACCTATCTTGTTGACCACCATGTTACATCAGCAAATGATGAAATTTTAAATCAAACTGTATGTAAAATCTTCGACCATAGACCTCTAGTTAAAAATCATTGCTGGATTGAAGATAATACTGAAATTCAAATAGAATTAGTAGGATCTTGTTCTACTATAATTGGTCAAAAAATATTCAATGAAGGAGAAGAAGTATGGAACAAGGAACTTGCCTATTTAGTTTATAGTAAGTTTTTGATTGTTATTAGATTCTTTGTGTTCATCTATAAGTATTTATTTTTATTTCAAATTCTGTAAATTTCATTTTCATATTGCTGTATTCCTTACTGTCAAGAAAACTAGGAATTATCATTGAATATAGATTTTATATTTCAGGTACAATTATCTTAGACACCAAAGGACTCAAAATACATAAAAAGAAAGCTACACCCTTAGATCTGGAAATAGCATCAAAACTGGAATTAAAGTTCAATTTTCATGAACGAGATGCTTTGTACAAGAAACTTAAAAATTTACATTGTGAAATTGAGCATTTAAATGCTTATGAAATGTTGGTAAAAGATTTAAAATGTGTTGATGCAGTAGCCTTTCCGAGGATTTGTCTATTGGCTAAAAAGTTCATAAATATAGAAGGTGGTCTAGATGCTCTTAATGGTTTATGCTCAAAAAGAAATTCCCTCATTGTTGTAGTTATTGGAAGTGATGATAATAGCAACGAAAAAAAAGATATTGGTGTATTTTTCAATTGCAGAAATATTGAGTTCATTAAAAATTTCACCCTTAAATTCAAGCAATTTGGTTTGAAGGACTTTTCTACTGCAGTGGAAAATTTTTTCATTTTCAATTTCTTACATAGAAAAATGACTAGAAAAGAAATTATACCTATTGTTATGAAAATTTATAATGAATTTAGACCTAGAAGTGTTAATTGAAAAATTATATGAATGGTTGTTAAAGAGAAATTTTTTGTGTTTAGTACTGATTATTGAAATATATATTACATTTTCCTTCTACTTGGCTTATATAATTTAAAATTATTTTATAGAGTATTGTATTAATTTTTCCTACTCAACAAATAGTTATATTGATAATATGAAAGCATTCCATTGGGGTTGGATTATTAAATTGAAAATTATGTAATACTCTTTCATTTTTTTTATCTTAAGGTTTGATACAATGCTAATGATATCAAGGCTATCTGATGAGAGAACATGAATATATTGCAATATTAGTCAATATTATTAGTCATCACCAGACTAATAATATCCTATAATAGTATATTCTGTAACAAGGTCAGAATGAATATTCGATGCGAGTGGAAAAGTTCCGAGCGTGAGGAACCACGAGCATCACGAATTTTCATTCTAACCGAGAAGCAGACTACTTTCTCCACGGTCAAAAATTTTAAATATATATTTTTAAATGAAAACGAACAAGAGATAATTTATATTACTGAACTCAATCATAATTATATTAGGTAACACTCAAGAATTCAAGAAACATTCTACTTTGTATTAATTGTTATATTTGTACAGTTCTCGAAATGAAAAACTGGTGCATTGGAAGAATTTTTAACAACTTCGAATGAAAACGTGACAGCAATAATTTTGACACTAAAACTCAAATTTGCCACTACGATGACAATCAACTGCGTTAAGGCTAATGTTATTATTGCTAGCCAGTGTGAGAATATTATTCTATTACAAGGGAGAGAAAGTAAATACATTTAAATTGCATGGGGGCAGAGGTGTTGCAGAATATTTCTTCAATCTCAAGAGAGAGAATTCCAGCATTCTGTAATCTGTGATGATCGTGGAGAAAAGTATTTCAAACTTCTGGAGTCAATTTATCACAGAATTAAAAAATTTAAAAAGAAGCAGACTTCAATCCAGCAGAGCACCGATGGTTGATTTGTAACTTTGCTAGATCCATGAGTGTAGGACAGTGTAGGTAGTTCTTACTAAGTGTAGGTACTAGGTATTATGATACAGAAACGCGAACATCCTCAACGATTCCTGTCCTGTTAACCTGTTATCAATAATTAACCTCAATCTTATATGTTTAGTTTTTGGTAATTATCATCCTTCGATTATCATGGTTGATATAATTGAGGACTCACAGGAGGTATTATCACTAGATAATTATATAAATTATCTTTGTTAATGGGGTCTGAGATATCAACTTAGAAAGCATTTTCTGTTTTCATTCAATCTATAATTGTATTAGTGTTCATATATTTTTTATGTTACGTGAAAGATACGCTTCTTTATAATATATTCTTAAAAAAATGAGGTAATTCATTATGTTCTAGTTGACCAAAAGTTAAAAGTAAAACATGAACAAACTGAAAGGTTACTTGGAACAGTCATATAAGGCCCTTGTAAGTGCTGCTATACACATTGAAATTTCATTTTTTAGTTTCCTTATTTTTTTCGGTATACCCTTTTTTCCAGAAAGAATGGAGATCACTTAAAGAAATTCACATTGTGCTTGGAAATGAATCTTGTGACTTAGATTCGACTATATGTTCGCTTGCGTATGGTTACTTTCTTTTTGAACAGATGAAATTAAATTCAACAAATGTTGGTGTTTTTTCTGTACTGAATGTTTCTGCTGAAGATTTTTTAATTCGTACAGAACATTGTTCATTATTGAAGAATATCGGAATAGATTTGGACAAACTCATATATAGGTAGCGTATTGTTAACATTCGATATTTCCAACAAAATCTTGTAAACGTGTTAATTTAAGAAACTATTCTACTTCCAGGTCTGAAATAACATTTCAAGACCTTATTAGAGAAAAAAAAGGATCTATTAAGACATACTTAGTAGATCATCATGTGCTCTCTAAAAATGATGAATCTCTTAAAGACACTGTATGTAAAATCTTTGACCACCGCCCAGTAAATGAGTCTGTTGTATGGCCTGCAAATGTAGAATTAAGGATTCAGCCAGTAGGGTCATGTGCGACTCTTATTGTTGATGAAATCTTGAAAAAGGATAAATGTCTCTTCAAAGAACTAGCATATTTGCTTTATTGTAAGTATGAAGTCGGTTTTATTAATTTTATGAAGGTCTTAATGTAAAGCAAACTCTCATGGAAGCTTATTAATTCTTTGATTCAGACACTTATTTGTTTCATGATATCAGACAAATCAATTAAATAATAATTGGAAGGGAATTAATGAATGTGCAGATAAAATCTCCAGAATAAACAGTTGAAATTAATATTCTATCATTATACATCTATCAGTACATGAAGTGAAGATACTGAAATAATTTTTATTAACTGAAGATATTCCATAAAATTTTTATGATTACAAATAGTTTTTTCTCTTGTTTAAAGAATCAATTATCAAATACTCTTGAACTTTTATAAAGTATGTATGTAATCACTCAGAGGAAGGCTTTTTACTGAAGATGAATAAAGCATAAAACTCTTAATTCTTTTTTTTAATTTACTACAAAACAAGACAAAGTAAGGTTCGTGTAATAAATTCGAATTTAACCCAAATGTATTAGAAGTTGCCAGCTTAGTGAAGAATGTCAAAGTAAAACTGGTTGAATTTTTTTCCTTATTTTCAGGTTTATTTTGAAAATTTAGTTCCTAACATTTTACCCATTCAAAGAGTATAGCATCCAAATTTTTTTTATTATTATTAGTTTGGATTTCACTTAATATTTTTCTGCATTCTCCTTCTTATTTAAGGTACTATTGTTTTTGATACTTTGGCTGTTAAACCAGAAAATAAGAAGGCAACACCACTTGACATTTACATAGCCGAAAAACTTGAAGAAAATTTTGGATTTCACGAATCCAGACTCGCAGTGTTTCAAAAAGTTCTTGATCTTCATGCTGATGTTTCCAATTTAACTCCTAAGCAAATACTCATCAGGGATTTGAAATTTGTGAACAATATACCAATACCAGCTTTACCTATGTTAGTTGAAACGTTTCTGAAATTACCAGATGTAGAAAAAAGTTTGAATGAGATGAGTACCACACATAATGCTCCATTCATTGTCTTGATTGGAATAGAAGCAAAACCAGACGTTAAAAGAGATATTGCACTGTTTGTTGTTAAGAAGTACTCAAAATTACAACATTTGTTAGGTCAAGTGTTCAAAGATAAAAATGATTTTAAATTCCAAGAAATTACTTCTGATATAGAAAGTGTCTTACTTTTAAGACAGTTAAATATAGAGAAAACAAGAAAACAGATTATACCTATTGTTCAACATTTTGTTGAAAGAGAAAATTTATGAATTTGTAAATGCTAAAAAAAACCTTTATGTAGAATAAACATTTGAACTCGAAAGTGGTGAACCTCTCAATTTGAAATCCAATGTAAAAATAAATCCAAATTCATTTAGATCCTATTTTGAACATTGACAATATATCCATGATATGTATTTGATTGAATAAAAATTTTCATTTGTCCAAACATAAAGTACTTGCTAGTTAAATCCATATCTTCCAGCTGGAATAAAATCAAATAGTTATGTCATTAATAATAGAAAATTAATTACCACAAAGGTAGAAATTAATTAGAAATAGATATATATTATTACCAAATAAATAAAACAGTACATTTTCCATGTGGTACACTATAAATTTTACAATTTGTGTGTGTACCTATTTAGTTGACATAACAACTGGTGTCTAACACATGATTCCATACATAGAGTAGGCAATAATACAATATTATTCAGTTCACTTAAATCCTTAATCTAAACAAGTAATAAAATAATGATATATATTTAAAGTCGAGTTTGAGACTTCAAACCTAGTCTTAAAGTAAAGAAGAAAAATATGGCATTTATAGTGAGTTACAGAGTTGCAGTACAATAGGTGAAAGATAGACAATGACTCAACTGGTACGAACCTTATGCGTTATCAAAGCTTATGAATATCGGAATATGTTGCATTATTCAAGACTATTGGTGAATATTTCTTTTCACATTTTTATATGGTTTACTTCTAATGTCCTCTGGTAGGAGGTTAAATAATTTTGGACCAATATAAGAGATATATTTCTAGGTGGCTGAGAACCTCTTTAGTGGTATTGTCACATTTTTTTTCTGTGCTGCTCTAGTGATAGTGTGTGGAATAATCATTTTATAATGAGTATTTCTCAACATATATCTTATAGCTGATTTCACATATATTTGTTCAATTGTCAGGACTTCGGCCTCATAGAATAGATGTTCTGAAGGAAATGTTCTTTTCTTTCCAAGCATGGTTTTTAATAGATATTTTTGAGATACACATAATTGTGACAGTATGGTTGGACAAGCAGCTCCCCAGATAATAATTCCATAGTTTAGAATAGACTCTGGGAGTGCTAAATAAATTACTTTGAGAGTTTTCAAGGGTAAAACATGCTTTAGTTGATAAAATTTACAAATGAGCTTTCTTATCTTGTTTGAAGTGTAATTAACATGAACATCCCACCTGAGGTTCTCATCTATGTATATACCAAGGTATTTAGTGCTTTCCTGTCTTTTTATTGATGAATTTCAAATACAGTGTTCATCAAGTTGACAATCATTCTCATGGATTATTAAAGTACTTTTTGTTGGTGTTGATCTGGTGTTTATTGAAAAACAGATGAAGTGGGTTTTTTCAGTATTCAAGTTAAGAAGATATGTATCCAACCATCTTCTCACTTTTGCCATAGCCAGTTCAGCTATTTTGAAAGTTATGTCCCATGAATCTCCTCTGACCAGTATGACAGTATCATCAGCGTAGCAGACCATGTCACCATCGTCTAATATTGTAGTTAGACTATTTACATAGATGGAGAATAGAATTGGGCCCAGAACAGTCCCTTGTGGCACATCACACTCCACTGGTATTGCCAATTTTCACTTTTTGAGTACGTCCTGTTAGATATGATCTAAACAAGTTGTTTGTCAAACCTCTAACTCCGTTTTTCTCTAGCTCCTCCAGTAGAGTCCGATATGATACTGTATCAAAGGCCTTGGCCAGGTCCAAAAAGATGCCTAGGCATCTTTTACCCTGTCCAAAGCCCCTGGTGACAACGTCTGTAACCCTGCAGATTGCGTCTTCTGTACTGGTGTCTTTCCTGAATCCAAACTGATTCTGCGACAATATTTTATGTTTGTTCAAGTACAAATTGAGCCTTTGCTTTATACATTTCTCAACTATTTTTCCAATATTGCTTATCAAAGCTATAGGTCTGTAGTTCGATAATATCTTTTTATTACCAGATTTATGTATCGGTACTATGACAGCTATTTTGAAGATTTTTGGAAAGACACCCATACTGAAGGTCAAGTTTATTATACGTTTCAATGGTTCAATGGTTTTTGTTTTGTATAGATTTTAATATTGATGCAGAAATGCCGTCTTCTCCATATGACTTTATATTTTAATGAACAAATTTCACTGAGGATCTCTTCATTTTGCATTGGTCTGAGATATAATGAGTCACCAGGAATATTTGTTTTAATATATTCAGGCCTTGCCCTTTGGGTTATTTTTTGAGCTAGTTTTTTACCGACCACTAAAATATTTGCTAAATTCTTGCGCCTTTTCTCTATAATTTTTTAGTTCAACTCCTGATTCATTCAAAATATATTTTATTTGAGGTGCTATTTTTTCCATTTGTAGCTTGTTTTATTAGATTCCAATTAAAGGTAAATTTTTTTTAAAGTAATTCAAATAAAAAGGCACATTTTGGATTTTAATTCATTGATACAGATATTGCATACTGTTTTCTGACATTACTTACTAGTAATATAGATACACTTCTCATCAATAATCAATTTTGAAGTGCTTCTGCATCAATAATTATAAGCACAGATCTAATTACCACAAATTAAGGGAAATAACAGGAAAAAAGATATCCTTACCTTAACCCTTTCAGGGCAACTGGTTAGCTAGGAAGTAGGAAGACCACAGTTTGTTAGTCATGAGTAAAACTGCTCGTTGGCTATTTCAGTATACCAGTGTGTTTTGTGGGTTGTCTAACATAGCAAAATTTGACGTGTTAATCGAAGACATACCGAAATAAGTCGAAGCGCGTATAACGTGCATTTGTTTACTATAGTTGGACACTACTTAGAGGATCTGCTGAAACTGTGTGAATTTGTTATTTTTATTTATGAATGGTGGAAAAATGGCTCCAAAGTTATTTACTTATATCTAACTTATGCATTTTCATGAATATATTGAACGTAAATGTTTCCTTTCTTTCGAAATTACTAATTTTGTTGGGGTCTCCTGAAGTGACCACTGGCACTTACGTAATCGTGTTATCTTATTTTAGTTCTGAGGAAGCAAGTTTGGAGTACCTACCAACTGAATAGGGTTGCCAATTTTCGAAAGGACCAACCCGGGAGATTTTTTTAAGGAGTTTAGTAGGGAGGGGGTTGAAAAAAATGTCAATCATTTATTTATTTTTAATTTATATATACCTACTCTGCTTCTAATATTTGACAGTTTTTTACCACAAAATCATAATCATTAAAAATCGAAGTTTGATTAGTAGAGCGCGGTTGCATATAATTTTAAAAAACTGGGGAAATTAGCCACCCCGGGAAGTCGGGAGGTTGACCATTATTACCGGAGTCATCCGGGAGGGTCGGGAACCCAATAACTGAATATTTAGAAAATCTTCATGCAGATGAGTTCTATGATTTGTAAGAAATGTTCAGCGTGCGGTTATATGTTCCTACTGGTTATGTGGAGTGACCACATCCTGCAGGATAATCCTTGTGTTTTTTTATCTTGAAATTTGTTTCATTTTCTTCAAGTATCTCTAATAAACCATTATCAAACCATGCATATTTTTTCCACAAAAAAATTATTTGGGCCGGAAAGGGTTAAGAGTCAAAATACACAAGTATTCTGTTTTTTAAACCCTAAATTCAAAGGTGTATAAATAACAATATGTTTTATCGCATTCAAGACACATGGCGAAGAGAGTTTAAGATTTCGCCTCCCAACAGGTTTTCTATAGTATATTACAGCTATGCATGCAGTGTCGCAGGTATATGTGCAGTATAGTGTGTATTGGAAAATGATGTTACTTTAATCATGGTCTCATCAAATCAGAAAACGATATCCAAGAATTTATTCATACAGCAGAGTATTCTGAAGAAGTATCTAGAATTATCAACAGATTTGGCATACCATCAGAAGATATAATTGCTTGGCAGATAAATTTATCAATTCAAAAATGTTTCAAAGTACACAGACCGTCAATAAAGGCCGCGTATTTTGGTTGTATATTGGTTTTCTATCAAAATTTTCATTTACCCTTACTTTGGATAAAGAGTCACTATTAAGAGCTCATTGAGAACTTTTACATGCTCATCATACCTAAAAATAAATGAGCAAATGACTTATTTCAATAAACTTACTAGTAATATAAACATCAGCTGATAAAAAATATATTTCAACAAAATCTGGCAAAAGAGCTACATGCAAAGGTAAAAAAATAATTCTTATATTTAAATAAATTTTAAAAAATTCAGCAATAATGCAAATAACATGACAACAAATTATTTCTTTTTTTTATTTTTAGATTTTGAACCCTGCTTTGATGTAGATGGTTTTGCAGAATCCTTCTTCTGAACTTTAAGTTTAGCTTTTTGCTTGATGAGATTATCATTTTCTATAGTATCCTCATGTTCAGATAATTCTTCGTTTCCATCTTCATTCAATTCATCATCATAAGAAGCAGATTTCTTTTTGGAGATTCCATTGTTTGCAGAATAAGAAAATAAAGGTACTTCCTTTTTATATAATCTTGTAAATGCACTTTTCACCTGTAATAATTCACAATATATTATTTGAATATAAAGTCTGCATCTCTTATATGAACTTATTGAAATAAAATTTCGGTTTTTGGAACAAAGTTCCTTTACGCGACTTGCAGTAAGAGTATACTGGTAGATATCGTCACATACCAATTGACAAATTATATGGCGAATCCTAGGAATAAAGCAAAATATGGTTGTCAGCAGCCTATGAAAGCTAATATTGAAATAGGACGTGATTTATGGCGTTGACAAGATGCCAAGATTTCGGAGTTTCCACAAAAAACATTAAGTACTCCCGACTTTCTAAACAATACGATCTTATGAATTTTTTAAACATATGGATTTTTATGAAATTTTGCGAGCAGAACTATAATTAACTCATTATTGCAATTTTGCCTTGAAGATTCGAAAAATGGAAACTGCAGCAAGTATATGTAATACAAACTTAGGAAAGTAAGTTAATAAAATTGTATAAAAAGTATTTACTATTAACATACGTGAAATTTTATGTTCAAAAAAAGTATTGAAAGAGAAAAAACAATGAATAACGAGAAAAGAACTTTGTTGTCCACTCGACCGCACACGTTTTTTCTCTTTTTATGAACTTTTAAGATTTTGTTAACATACCGCAGATCCAATTCCATCCATAATGTTCTTCTGTTTAGGCCAAGTGCATAATTCTATCAAACTATCCAAGTCTTCCCTGAGTAACTGGTAAGACTTCATAACTTCAACTGCATCTGTTACACCATCTAAACCTCTTTTCTTCAAGGGAGTTACTATTGACGTAAGTAAAGCTTTTGCATAGTCTAAATTCATAGCTAAAGCCCCACCCGAAGTACTGCATATATAAAAAAATTCTTTTATAAAAATATTAACAATGAGAAACTAATCTACTAAATATTTCTTAAAAGTGTTTTTGACATAATATTGCGCAAAATGCTGAATAAAGTTTTATCTTTGGTTCTCAAGTATGCTCAGAAAAACTCAATCAAATTAGATATTTCCCATTATTTGAAAAACATCTAAGTTGATTTTCACAAAATGAAAATATTTACTTAAGATTATAAAATTCTATTTTGATTATGGTGAACCTTAGTTATCAATTCATATCCTACTATTAGCTAAATTAACATATGCCATATTATAAAAAAATAGTCATAGGAAAAAATACTCACTGAATCTTTGCATGAACAGCAAGCTCATTATTCAATCTTTTCAATTTGCTCTTTTTTGAATTTTTCCCAAGCCACCCTGGAAAGTCTATAGGTCCAGTGAAACTACCGCTCATATGATATCCTGGAAGTACTGATGAATATATGGCTTGCATATCAAGCAGGGACCAGTTATTCGATTCTCTTATTTTTTTATCAATAGTTGCGCCCATGCTGATCGCTTCGGCAGCTGCTGCTACACGTTTCATAGTCATTTTTCTGAATTGAAGAAACGTTAGATATAATTTTATATAATTCAATAAAAACAAGAGATATAACCAAATTTTCAATACAAATAACTGATATACTGTTAAAATAGAATGTCTGAAAATCAAGGTCTATAGAGCAACATGAAAATTTTAGTATGACACACTATAAAAGACAATGTACTCAATAAACTCAAATAACCCAACAAGGTGTATGTGGCAAATTATAAATCAACCGGGCTCTATGAAAAAAGACCAAAAAACATGTGAGACTACACCAGATGAGTTTAACATGTACTTTTCAAACATTGCTCAAGATTTGATCAAAAAAATTCCTGCGTCTCATGCGAATCCTGTGGAGCCTTTAAGAGACGTCCCTCACTTGGGTGTTTCGTTCTCTTTTCCTTATCCCTTTAACATTATCATTTATCCCTTAACAAAACTAATTAATGCATGTTTTAAGGAAAATATTTTTCCAACTCCATTGAAGAGGGCCCTAGTGTCCCCTATATTTAAAAAAGGCGACACTGCACTGCCCGAAAATTATAGGCCAATTTCTCTTTTGCCAATTATATCAAAGGTTTTCGAGAAGTGTATGTCGTCTAGGATAGTTCATTACTTTCTTCGGTCGTTTGGCGACCAACAATTTAGTGCTGCGCTGTTCTGTGACCTGAGCAAGGCCTTTGACTGCGTACCAACTGATATCATCCTAAAGAAATTGCTAGCTTATCATTTTAGTCTAGACAGTATAATGCTCTTAAATTCATATCTTTCGGACAGAACTCAGGTTGTGAGGGTTGGCGACGTGTCGTCTGCGGAGAGTAAAGTGACTATTGGAGTGCCTCAAGGATCAGTTTTGGGACCCATACTTTTTCTAATATATATAAATGATCTACCTTTGAGGGATGATGGTACAAAGTACACGCTCTTTGCTGATGATACGACGGCGTCGTTAGCCACGCTGTCACTTGAGGGAGCGATGAATGGTCTGGTGATGATGCAGAGGAGGATTGAGGCTTGGTTTAACACCAATATGCTGCTTCTTAATAAAAATAAAACAAATAAGATCATTTTTTCAATGAGGGATACCGCCACTGTCAATGAAAATATTACCCAAGTTAAATTCTTGGGCGTTCACCTCGATCCTAAGTTAATGTGGGAAGCTCACATTACAACAGTAGCCAAAAAACTTGGAAGATGTCTGTTTGCGATGCTGGATGTGTTTCGGAGAGTGTTCTAAGGACTGCTTATTTTGGCATTTTCCATTCTGCTATGGTGTATGCTGTCCTTGCATGGGGACATGCAGCCCAGGCTCGAAGAATCTTTGCTTTGCAAAGAAAGGCAATAAGAATCGTTTCTGGACTGGGGTATAGAGACGATTGCAGGCGGGAATTCAGGCGTCTAAAAATATTAACATTTCCATGTATCTACATACTGGAGAATGTCATGTATGTAAGAAGATATGGGGATCTGTATCAAACTCACAGGGATGTGCATTACTATAACACGCGACATCGGGACGATTTTGTTGTCACCTACTGTAGGTTGAAGAGATGTCAGGATGGCCCTGGGTACCTGGCTGCAAAGTTTCACAATGTGTTGTCCTTGGAGGTGCGGAGTCTACCACTAGTGAAATTCAAAAACAGGGTGAAGAACATGTTACTGAGGAATGCTTTTTACTCTTTTGAGGATTTTTTAAATTGTAGTATAGATGTTTTGACTTAAAAAAAATTATAATAATGATGACAATAACTTGTCGAATGTAATTTAATTCACCTTTTGGGCAGTTATTGCCATATGTGTTATAGATGCTATGTGCTTTTATGTTAGGACTTTAAGTTGGTCTGTTGTATTTTTTTCGTACTATACTTATTGTATTATTACCATTTTACTTTTGTTTGACGTGTGTAAGTGCAAATTGTATGATAACATGAATAAAGTATCTATCTATCTAATGTTCGAGTTTTCTCGAAATAAAATGACTAATTTTTTTCTGAAGCATAAGAGTAAATGAAAAATAATAATATCTCAACACTTTAACATACTCTACATGATATGATTTGTCAGATGAACTATATAGCTTACGCTCAGTTAATGACAGAAAAGTAGCTATGACAAACAATCAAAAAAATATATTGTAATAATTTTAAAAGAGTTATATGATATAGAATCCTTTGAGAATTCACTACTTACCGATTAGTACAGCCATTGGGCTGTACTTTCAAATAATTCTCCTGTACAAATAAAGGTCCCAGACTATAATCATAGAAAAAAAGTCTAGATTTATCGATAAGTGACATATTCCTTTGATCAGTCTCGTTAAAAACCATTTTACACACTTGCCAAGGACCTAAAATTGTGTCTTTTTTTGCTGCTTTAGAAATTGCTTTCGCTTCATCTACATTAATTTGTGTATCCTCGTTAGACATCATAGAAATTTGATTTAAGGTCTGCCGGATATCGCAAGTTGTACCATTAATTATTTCTGTAACTACTTGGGGCGTAACTTTGATTCCTTCTTTGCAGCAAATGGACATTACAAAACCCTTAAAGCAAATATAACTGATTGAGGACGATTATTCACAGCTACATTAGCATTTAACCCAAAGCAAGAAATATGAACTAGTGTTATGGGTTACTTTTATTTTAGTATCTTCATGTCTTTTTATCTTATCTCGTTGTTTGTTGTATAATGTATTTTATATTGTATTTGTACTTTACTATAATATGATTTTACGCTATGTTGACATGTTCTACGCATTTTATGTAAATAATAGAACTAATAAAGACATAAAAAAAAAGAAATATAAAAATTGGTTCCAAACAGACCAGTTGTTGCTTTCTCAGCAGAAACATATAAACACTATATCACATTTGTGCAGTGATTCATCAAATTTCATTATTCTTACCAATATTTGTTGAGGTTTTGGCTTATCAAACCTCAAATCGAAGCAATAATTAGCCAATGTTCTAATTTTTTGATGATTTCTATCATTACACATGCAGATGATAGGTATTTTCGAGTTTTTTATGAGAATTATAAGTTCCTGCATTCCCCCACGATCTTCATTGCCAGCCATTCCATCTACTTCATCCATAAGTATAACTCTTTTATTATCAAGACCTGAAAATGTAAAAAATGAAAGAGTAATGTATACAATGCTATATTTGATTTCTTGAAAATTTAAAAGATTAAGGTGATTTTTATGTATTTATATATTACTCTTTAGAATATTAAAATGAGAAATTGATTCGGAAATATTGATTGAAATTCCCATTTTATGAGACAATATATTAAATAATATCATTTTAAAGCTATGTCTATCTTTATGTATAGTGATTAACTGCACATCTTGATTTTTAATAAGAGATATACAAATTTATTAATACTTGCTTCAATTTGAAAACACATAAGATTAAAAAAATATATATATCCCTAATTTCAGGTAGTTTCTTCCATAAAACAAACTGATAACTCACCAATGTTTTTCACACAGAAAGATGAAATATTCTGAGTACTTAAAGCAGCTGCTACTTCCACTTGAAGCAGCTTTTTACTTCTAGTGTCAGAAGCATTAAATTCTACAATATCAAAGCCCAATGATTCTGCTACTAAAGTTGCAGTTGTTGTTTTTCCTGAAAAAAGGAATTGTTGAGGAACACAAATTATTTATTTTCACTTCATAGGTTACTACAAATATATTCAAATCAACATTCATATCAACCACATCGTTGAATCAATAGTGAGTATAATATTTAGTTACACAAATGTATTTCTCAAACAACTGACAGGTGAAAGATAATAATAACAAAAAATTTGTCTTACATCATATCAGATTTGGATATGATCAAACAGAACTAATGACAAATTATAAATCAATAAAGAATAAGTTGACAGAACATAGATGTGAATTAAAATAATTATTTAAAATTATTATGGCAGTATCCGAGAGGGAGATTGGGTTGGCGATAAAACTGGACAACATAGAAATTGAACAAACCAAGCAGTTCAAATACTTAGAGGTGACAATACAAGACAATGGACAGCAGGAAGCAGACATCAACAACCGACTAACGAATACAAACAAACTTTACTACACCTTGAGCAAGTATATAGCTGGAAAAAGAGAAATTAAACAAAGCACAAAAATTAAGGTATAAGTAAAGTAGTTAAGATAGGTGTTCCTCAGGGCTCAGTGCTGGGTCCGCTGCTCTTTTTAATTTATATCAATGACATTTTCAAATATTGTGAACATATTTATGCATATGCGGATGATACTGTAGTACTGAGCTTTGAGGACGAATGGGATCAGTAAGATTAATGAATATATACCTGAGTCAACTGAATCTTTGGTTCTGTCAAAATAAATTAACTTTAAATATAACTAAAACCGAATACGTAACTTTTGGATGCTATACAGACAGTGTACCTGAGTTAATAGTAATAAAAATTAATGAAACCCAAATAAACAGGAATACTAATGTTAAATATTTGGGGATAATTGTAGATTTTAATCTAAAATGGGATTTGCATATCCAAAAAATAATAAGCAAAATAAGATACTTTCTATATATTGTTAAAAAATTGCAACATTTACATAATGTATAAACATATACATAATAATATATTATGCATATGTTTATAGTATAATAAATTATGGATTAATCATATGGGGAGGAGCTTATAAAACTAAGTTAAGACCGTTAGAAAAAATCCAGAAAAAATTCAAAGAAATCCTGAAACTAGATACACTATTAACAATAGAACAAATGTACATTAGTAGGTGTATATTATTTCATTATGAAAACCTGAAGATGCAATTTTTGAATTCTATGAGCAGGACTAGATATAAAAAACTGCCTATCCTATCATATGATTTAACTCTTGCTAAACAAAGTTCTTTCTATACTGCTATCAAATTTTATAATATGTTATCTAATGATCTTAAAATAGGAAATCCTATAAAGAGAAACTTTGTAAATAAATTGAATAAATTTATAGTAGAGAAGGAACTTGTGAGGAACTGAATGAGACAAAAGAAATAAAAGTAAATGACAAGTGTACTTTAATCAAAAATCATAAAAACAAAAAACAAAAAATTGGAACAGTTTGGATTGATTAAGTAACTTAGTTTTAGTATAGTTTTTGTTAAGTTAGATATAAGTTAGCTGCTCCTGTGCACAGAGGATTCAAGCCTCTCTACAGGTTTTATGTATAGTTTGCTCTGATGAGTATGTACAAGCAGTTTTCAATAAATTCAATAAATAAATTCAATAAAGCATATATAGGCCAGTACTAACTTATGGCAGTGAAACTTGGACACTGAACAACAGACAAAGGAGTAGAATACAAGCAGCCGAAATGAAGTACCTGCGAAGAACGTATGGAGTAACAATCTTGGATAGAATGAGAAGCGAGCATATAAGAGAACTGATGATGAAGAGTATGATGGAGTATATTGAAGAGAGACAATTAGGATGGTGGGGTCATCTCCAGAGAATGGATAGAAGCACACAAACCAGACAAGTATGGGAAGCTAAAGATCAAGGAAAACGGAGAAGGGGCAGACCAAGAAAGACACGGTGGAAGAAATACTGAAGAAGCGAGTAATAGGAGTGAATGAGGCAAAGAGAATGGCAGGAGACCGTAAGAGATGGAGAAAGATGATCAGGAAATGAGAACAAATCAGAAAACCCTACACCCATATGGGTAGAAAGGGTCACTGAGTATATATATATATATATATCTATATATATATATATATATATATATATATATATATATATATATATATATATATATACAGGGTGTCCCACCGGGAAAGAACGCGATCTGTATATGGAAAACTACACATAGGAAACTTTTGAAAATTTGACAGTATACAATGTCGACTAAAATATTTTCAAGGTGGTGGCACTTCCGGATATACCGGAAGTAGATACCAACTTGCTTATTTTAAATTGGATATCCTATATATTAATACATTTTTGGATTCTACGCAAGATTCTAGGCAGATTTCATGTATTATGTCCTATACCTAAGTCTAAGCGTTTTTGACATATTTAGGTTTTTATGTCAAAAATGACGATTGCAAGCCCTAATATAATTATCAATTGTTCCTATAAGGATTCCCGTATTACTTACTTTGGGGTGGATTCCTTATTGAAAAAGGCTTGCTTTAATAGATTTTGTATAGTATTTGGATAACTAATCATACAGGGTATTCGAAAAAAAAGATCTAATATGAGATTGAGAAAACTGACAAAAATCAATTTTTTTGAATGGAAACCCCCCTTTTTTCTTATTTTGTAGTATTTAGCATTTAAAAAGAAGGTAACTTTGTATAAAGTTATCTATACCTAAAATTTGAAGATTTCAAAATATCGCCAATTTAATATTTTTATATGGCGATTTTGCATTTAATCGTTAAACAATTAGATCTAGGATAGCCACGATCGTATTTGACATTTCAAATCATCGTAATGGCACCCCGGTTAAATTATACAAACGAAAATTATTTAAACTTTTAAGGCTTATCTAAATCATTTTCATTTAAATGCTGCACTAATGAAAATATGGATAGCATAGAGATGATATTTGTGTTTCCGTTTCATTGTTAACAACTGGTTTCTTCTTGTACACTTATGCCTTTACGGATCCAAAATTCTTGAAGTTTTCTATAATTCGTTTAACAGTATTTGGTGGTGGTTTTTGTTTATGAGGATATCGGGTCGCACATGCAAAATCACCATATAAAAATATTAAATTGGCAATATTTCGAAAACTTCAAATTTTAGGTATAGATAACTTTATACAAAGTTACCTTCTTTTTAAATGCTAAATACTACAAAATGAGAAAAATGGGGGGTTTCCATTTGAAAAAATTGATTTTTGTCAGTTTTCTCAATCTCATTTTAGATCTTATTTTTTCAACACTCTGTATGATTAGTTATCCAAATACTATACAAAATCTATTGAAGCAATTCTTTTTCAACAAGGAATCCATCCCAAAGTAAGTAATACGGGCTTCCTTACAAGAACAATTGATAATTATGTAAGGGCTTGCAATCGTCATTTTTGACATAAAAACCTAAATATGTCAAAAACGCTTAGACTTAGGTATAGGACAAAAACATAAAATCTGCTTAAAATCTTGCGTAGAATCCAAAAATGTATTAATATATAGGGTATCCAATTTAAAATATGCAAGTTGGCATCTACTTCCGGTATATCCGGAAGTATATCTTGAAAATATTTTAGTCGAGTTGCCCCTATCGACATTAGTATACTGTCAAATTTTCAAAATTTTCCTATGTGTAGTTTTCCATATACAGATCGCGTTCTTTCCCGGTGGGACACCCTGTATATATGTATATATATATATATATATATATATATCTATATATATATATATATATATATATATATATATATATATTTAAAATTATTAATGCACAAAAACCTACCAACTCCTGGTGGTCCGCTCAAAAGGGCACACTTGAAATATGTACCATCATTGTGTTTATCCCAGGGAGAGGGTCTTGATATTTTATTTTGTTTCCTTAATTTTTCACTTTCATGCCATACATTGAGCCATTTTTTCAATTTGTTCATGTTACTGTTATCAGGTTGCTGTCCAACTACCTGTTTAAGATCCTTTGGCCTGTATTTTTCAGATAAACAAATACTATTTGCTTCATATTCGAACGTTTTTTTCAGAGTATAATCGATTTTTTGTTTTTCTACTGCGTCCGAATCGGTTTTTTTAAGGCATTTCTCTTCAGAAAGTTTTATAGGACTTTTTTTTTTGTTGAAAATTTTCAAAGACTGTTCGTTATCGCTTTTCATTTTCGAATTTGATTCTTCAACTTTCACTTGGATAATTTCTTCACTCATGTTAGAATTGAATGAATCATTGATTCCAGCATCTTCAAAACTAGAAACTTTAGTTACAGTATATTTTTTCGGTAATCCAGATTTCTGTAGGATCATATCTAACAGTTCGTCCTCATTTATGGTTGGAATATTATAATTCTTCGCCTTTTGAAGTTTTGCTGGTCCTGGATCATCGCCAACAACGACATAATTCACTTTTTCTAGACAAAACAAACAATATGAAATATATTATTTTGCAATAATTTTATTTAAAGCTGAAAAACAACACTTCAAATATCAATTTAGTGAAACAGTAAATTGTTTAATATATTAATGCCTATAAAATTAATATTCCATTGATGAAATATTTGCAAAAAGGATCAATAATAATTGAGTTACTATATTACAAAGTTCTGTATTTTTTTCTTTCATTAAAAGTTAGTTGATACAATAGACAATTTATTGATGCCATTACACATTTCTGTATTACAAAGAATGTGTTTCTAGTTTTTTTAATGATATTTAATTTCTTTTATAAGAATTACTTAGTAAAAATTCGTATGTGTATCCGATATATCAATTTCGTGATTGAAATGTTGAATATTACTCACTTGATACAGCTTGAACAGTTTTACCACCATGTCTTTTGACCAAATCCGTGAATTCTTCGGAGTCTAAGGAGTCCAGAACACCAGTTCTCAAGAAGCATAAATTTGAAAGACAGTCTGGCTTTCCCTGAGAAATAAATAGATAATAAAAAAAAAAATATTATTAATAAACAAATTTAATTTGTCACATTTCCATTTCATTTTTACAATAATTTTCCAAACTATCATTGGAATATAAAGTGAAATAAAATAACAAAGTTTTGATGAAAATATGCATTATTGATAGACTTCGAAAATCATTATAATATTCTAGTGTTGTCTAGATTGTTTACCAATCATAATCAATCATAATCATTGCAATCTGAAGTTTCAAAACAGATTAACAAATATATATATATATATATATATATATATATATATATATATATATATATATATATATACTATATATATATATATATATATATATATATATATATATATATATATATATATATATATATATATATATATATATATATATATATATATATATATATATATATATATATATATTATATATATATATATATATTACGCTTTTGCTTAATGAACTTAAAACCAAAACAATGATTTTTCTCATCATCCCGAATGCTACCTTCAAGTGGAGTAAAATTTCTGGGCATTTTACTAGATAACCGTCTCACATGGAGAGATCATTGTAGCAGTCTCAGTGAAGGATTACATAAACAGCATATTTTCTATTAGAAGGGTTAGGCAAATCATCAGCGAAAAAACAGCAATAACTGTATATTTTGGACTTTTTCAATCTAGGATGCTATTCGCTCTAGAGCAATGGGGTCTTACTTGTCACATAAAGCAGATTTTGGGGGCCCCCGAGGAGGCTCTTAGGGCCATCGAAGTTGTGTACTCGCAATGCCACTGCAAGCCAATATTCAAAAAACACAATATAATGACTGTTGTAGCTGAACTAATACTAAGGCTAGTCATGAATATTGTGAATAATCCCACCATGCATGAAAGAAGATCAGAATGTCAACCATATGGGATCAGATCTAGTGACAACTTCAATATCGAGAAAGCTAGATTATGTACAGGCATGAGAAAAAATGAAGGAGTAAGATTATATAATGGAATTCCCATTCAATGGAGAAAACTCCAGAAGAGGATTTTTCGGAAAACATTGAAAGATTATATTCTGGAAAACTCACATACAGTCTGGAGGACTTCAATGTGAAACTCTGAATTGATAAGAATGAACAATTATTTGAATTTTTATATTGTATATCATTTGTAACTTGACTTTGTTATTTATGTACCCAAATATACTATCTATCTATCTATCTATCTATCTATATATATATATATATATATATATATATATATATATATATATATATATATATATATATATATACATATACATATATGTAAAAATATATATATATATATATATATATATATATATATATATATATATATATATGTATATATATATATATATATATATATATATATAATATCTTCATCTTTTCTTTTAATGTGTATTGTAATGTTTCATTATAGTAACTATATCTTTGAGTCCTTGTATGTATCGAAACATGACCTCAAACGATTTTTATTTTATTATATTGTATCTGACGAATGTAACACCTATGTGAGATTGACATGAGAAATATATTTACTTTACTTACTTTACTATATATATATATATATATTTATATATTTATATATATATATATACACACTTATATATATATTAATATATATATATATATATATATATATATTATATATATATATATATATATATATATAAATATATATATCACAGCACAGCTCTAAGACGAAGTTTTATGTTTTATAATAAACATAAATGAGAATCGCGCCAAAATCGAGTCAACCGTCCAACGAATTTACTCGATATTACCCGAAAGCCTATAGTTGTGATTGGTCGGCATTGGGTGTAAATTAATGTATCCTGTTCTTTCGTACTGAATGAGGTGATCAGAGCAGTGATCTATGTAAATGAAATCAGACAGATCAGTTTAAGCTGTCGTTCTTTCGTTTTCAATCAGCTCCCCCCTCCGGAACTTAAAAGTAATGTTAACCTCAAAATTTGAAGTTTACTTATATATATTTTAAATTTTTACACAGATATGATGAAAATGAGCGCATTCGGGCATTCAGCCTTAGTATTATTTAGTGCTATATATATATATGTATATATGTATATATGTATATATGTATATATGTATATATGTATATATGTATATATGTATATATGTGTATATATATATATATATATATATATATATATATATATATATATATATATATATATATATATATCCATGCTATTTGTCTCAATGTCAGTATATTTTGTTGAAAAATATTCTTCATTTTAATTTAGAATACTAAAAGATTTCATAATGAAGGTTAAAACCTGTGGTAGTAATATGATGCTTTATAATATGACTTAATATTATGTTTACACTTTCTGATAATTTTTCCTTTTGTGGTTTAAGAAATGGTGAGGCACACAAAAAAAAAATTTTACTCTGAAAAAATTATTCTGCCTTATTATTACTAAAAGTTTACATAAGATTTAAAATTTATGCCTTCGAAAAGAATGGCAACTCAACATAAAAATGATAGCAAAGATTTACTGTACTCAGTACCTCAGAGGTATTCGGCATTATTTAGTATGTCAAATCTCACGAAATTAATTGATACTCTAAAATAAAATAAATCCATGTGTGAACAGAACATTTCGGTTTCAATTTTACCTTAGGATACTCTTTTCCACCATAATTCTTGGGACCACTTCGATTAAGATATTGTTGATATAGCATTGCACAATATTTTTTCTTTTCATAACGGTCTTGATCATCAATACCAGAGTCAGTGTGCTCAAATTTTGGCTTTTTGCTTTTATTAAGAGTGTCATCACCTATTTAACACAAAAACAAAGTTATTAACAATTTATAAAGTATTAATTAAAAATTCTCTTTTCTTGAATAGTGAAATGACCAATACAAAAAAATTATTTATAAAAACCATCTGATAAGAAATATATTTATACACACATGTAATTCAGTTCCTCTCAAAATTAAAGCATTTGTTATATCCAAGAATATATGTACAACAAACTCTAAGTAAGTAACCAAGTTGATTGAATAAATATTCCTAAACTGAGGTATATAAAAAAACACTAATTACCTTCTCCTTCCTTCCGACAATCCAGTTTTCTTTTCTCAGATGTTTTATATTTGCTATTCTTAGGACTGCTAGTTGCTATGTTGTCTAATTTCAAAGCCGTTTTATCCTTATTCAGTTCAATATCATTTTCTGAGCTGTCTTCAACTTGTATTACAGTAACATTATCTTCAGAGTTTTTCTGAAGGGCACTTTCAATAGTTTTATCTAATATATCCTCATTCTGTAGAAATATTTCATCATCAAGGTCAATTAATGTTTGTTCAAAATCTTTGTCTTCATGAACACCTAATTCAGTATTTTTTTTCTTTGTTCCTTTCTTGTTTTTCTTCGAATTTATAATTTTTTCATTTACCTTTAAGCTTTCTGGAATATTCGGTGTTGCAATTTTAGATTGTTTCACTTCTTTTCCAAAAATATCTGCAATACTAACAGGTTTTAACTTCTCATGTACTGCATCTTTCTTTTTTAAATCTTTAACTATTTTATTTTTTGTAGATTCTAGCTCATCTTCAGAGTCAGAATTCAAGATCTGTATTTTTCTCTTTTTAACTTTGAAACATCTATCTGGTGTTGCACTTATAACATTAGAGTCATCACTGTCAGTACTTACATTGACTATATCACTCTTTAATTTCTTATTCTCAGATTTATGCAACTTCTTTAAGTTTATTGATGAACCTTCTTTATATATTTTTTTTGACTGTCTGTCTATTTCATCTACTGACAACTCAGTTGAAATTGTACCCTGCTTCTTCTCATTCAACGTCTTAGTAGACTTTTTCACTGGAGAGGAATCTGATAAAACTACTTGGTTTTTAATTTTCCTTGATATTTTAGATTTCGAATGTTGGTCCTGTTTTATAGGTTTTTTAACAGCAAGAAAATCCTCTGAGTCCGAATCTGAAGAAATTACCTGTAATTTTTTCTTCTTTTCCAATTTCTCATTCTTACTGGAGGATTTATTTTTAATAGATTTTGATAACACATTTTTATCTTTAGCTTGTTTAGATTCTACTACAGTTTTAGAATCGAATCGTTCTTTACTATCAGAAAGACTACTTTTTCCAGGACTAATGGTTGTATTTTTAGAAGAATTTGATGTTTTTGAGAGTGGTTTGAAAAAACTTCGAATGTCCTAATGGAGAAAAATTATAGAAGTTGATTCACTCATGAATACTGGTATAATACAAACAAAACTAAAGTTGAAAATCTCACCTTCAAAGACATTTCAATCGAGCCGGAACAGAAATAAGAAAATGCAAATAATAAAAAAAATATTCCTTCTGATTCGATAACTATTACGTTTTAAGATTAAATGTCATAATCCCTCAGCCCGTTTCTCGAGGCTAACATATTTTTGCGATAATTTTCAAGAAAATTGTTTTTTCTCAATATTCTTCTAGGAAATTAACGATTAACGATATTTCAAAACATGAAAAAGAATAAAGATTTTTAGCGCTATAACCTATTATAACTAGAAATATCTATGCGCTGGCATATTAGTAGTGTTCCTTCGTACTGAACAAAGTGATCAGATCAGTGATCTATGCAAATAAAAACAGATAGATCAGTTTAAGCTGTCGTTCTTTCGTTCTCAATCAGCTCCCCCCTCCGGAACTTAAAAGTGATCGTAAGTATTTATTCTAAAGGCGTCCGAAATTAAGATCGTAGCGCCGGAACGGCTAATATCGGTACTAGAGCATGGGAGATTAGCTGTTAGGTTACATTGGTTGTACGTTCATTTCGTTTTGAGTTTTCGAACGTTTATCGTCGTAATTTGTGTTTTTTTTTGGACTTTGTAATTTTCTGTGATATATTGTGTTTGGATTGAGGACAATTTTATCTCTGTTCAACAGTAGATAACCTACCTACATCAAGTTGAAATTTACACTGAGTTTTTAACATTGAACATGAAAATCAATAATAAAATAAAGTAGAGGACGAATAAATTAATTGGTTGAAGGAACTATGTATACCTCATGAAAAGGCTGTATGATAGAACACCTATTTATTTAAAAAATAAAAAAACTTTCAAAAGTTTCAAGAAAACATCTCTGACATGTCTACTTTCATTACGAACTGAAGAATTTTTGAGTATAATGGACAAAACTAAGTACTTACCAGCTAAACTGAAAGAAACAACATGAAATAAAAGAAGAATTAATATGAATACTCTGCTTGAATGGTTTGAACGTAATAAGTTATTATATTTTTTGAATTTTCCTGACGTATAACAGCTATCCTAAAAGTACGGTGGACTTCTGAGAGTCTGGTTTTTTTTGATAGAATCTCTGTTTTCCTGATTATATAATTGAATATTTTAGTTTTTACCTAGCTATAGAGTCCAGATTTATTTCATATTCTTGATGTTATGATAAACTGTTATTTTGGTTGTGCAAATAAACATCATTTGTTATTATTATTTTAATAGTATCTCTGGTTGTTACATGAAAGAAAATACAATAATCTAGAATCTCTGGATGATGGCCCAGGTTCAGATTCCGATAAAAGTGGAAGATTTTTCGTTGGAATAGCATTGGACTTCAAAAACTCTACGTTTTCGGTTAGCTGAAAATTGCACATCATTAGTTGGTATAATTCTATATGGAAAAATCCACAAACTTACTGCAGGGAAAATAATTATTCTCAGTAAACTGTAAAGAACAACTCTCTTATGTTCAGACATTTTTTTTCAATCTTCAAGTTATGAATCCACACCTTTCTTCTGTCTATCATTTCCTTGTTTCCCAACTTTGTTTGGAATGCAACTTTGAATTGTCCAGCTTTCGGAAAGGTATGTAAACTATATTCGGTTATTTTTTGCCCAAGATGAACAATAGAATACACAACAATAGTGATTCATCTCTTCTGAACGTTTGTAAACGATCCAAAATACAATTAAAACTCAACAACTTCTCATATAAAATACACGTAAACAGATGTAAACAAAACAATCTATCCCCCATGCTCTAGTAATATTCGACACCGGTAGGGGGCGTATCGCTTATTATGTTACGCAGAATATTTTACATCAGTTAGATTACATTGGCAAAATTTGAAGTTTAATATATTGTTACGAAGACTAGAACATTCTGGAAGCTTCTCGAAGGAATGACAAGACATATAAAAGCGACCATAGAAGAGACGGGGGACAGTCTACAGTGAACTACCGTGTTATAAAAGAAGAACGAAGCTTGTTTAGTTTATTAATTGAATTTAGTTAGTTATTGGAAATCATCCTAGCGAACCCGAATTCGTAACAATATGTATATTTTGAATTTTTACACCGATATGATGAAAATGAGCGCATTCTTTCGGGCATTCAGCACTAGTATTATTTTTATATATTCATATATAGCACTTTTCGTCTCACTGCATGAAATTGCAGTATTTGCAGTATACATCAGATGGTTCTCTACAGAGCACAGAATGGACAAATTCTAATTGAAAATATTATGAATGTTCTGAAATACTATTTCAATATAATTGTTTCAGTAACGAAGTATATTAGTACTACTACATCTGCATGTCGTAATATAAAACTGCTACATCTGGTATAATTTCTCTTGAATAAAAGCATGAATATTTGTTTTTCAACATAATCACATTTCTAGCTATATAGACTTTACTAGGTATGCTGTAGTCACACTAAGTTAAATATTTTTTATAGTTTACTATAATAATAATAATATCGATAACAGTAAGTTTTAGCATCATCAAAATAACAAACATGGATATGTTTTTTTAGTAATTGGTAATAAAGATATTTATTATTATGTATATATATATATATATATATATATATATATATATATATATATATATATATATATATATATATATATATATATATATATATATATATATATATATATATATATATATATATATATATATATATATATATATATATATATATATATATATATATATATATATATATATATATATATATATATATATATATATATATATATATATATATATATATGGCATACTAAGGCAGAGTGGTGGACTTTCTCGAATAGTAGGTATTGTTGTCTACCGCCCAGTACTGATTCAGAAGTAGGGTTACCATCCGTCCGGATTTGGAACACGTGTCCGGTTTGGCGTCCGGACCTGAGAAATGTCCGGATTTTAATAAAAATGAACGGGAAACGTGGCCGAATAGGGGAATTTTACGCGAGAGTGAAGGAAGTACTTAAGAAGTTGCAAATAATATGAACTCTAGTAAGCTATTATTGTACGTTAATATGTAAAAGAATTTGAATTTAACTGGTTGTGTATTAAAAAGGCTTAAGTAATATAAATTTTTAATTTTTTAACCCTATAATTTTTTTAATAGAAACGTATAAATTAACTTGAGTTTGATAACATTTTTCACGTCTCAGGATAGCTAAAACGCATATTTCAGTGCCTAATTTTCTAAAATTCCCCCAGACCCCCCCGGAAACCCCATGTCCGGATTTGACCTCAGTAAATTATGGTAACCCTATTAAGAAGGGACAACTAAACATGCCATTACACGCATAGATTCGAGGGATTCGTAAATATGTTATACATTTAGGTCATTTACGTTGGATTGCTCCAATTATATCATTGAAACTGATTTTTTTTAAATTTGATATAAAAAAAGTAAAAAATCATAATACACAACTCGGAAGGCAGTCTTCTTGACCATGACCAGTCTTGGGACTATTTTTTATTTCTCAGCGTCAGCCCTCGATACTGATCGGACGCAAACTAAATCCTCGACTGAAAAAGTGGAAAGTATCACTTGCCTTCCTTGTAGTGAAAATAACTATAATTGCACCTTAGTAGGTCTAACGTAACGTAATTATATTTCTTTTACATAACCTCGATTCGAGTGTAACCTTTATAACGTCTATGAGTGTAACAAAATTATCATTTTTTTGTTATGAAAATTTCTAATATCTTAAATTTAATTAAGTATGAGAGATATCTCTTTAAAAATTATCAAAATGTTCCCTTTCGTAGAAGTTTCACTAGGCTGAACAATAGTGTGAGATTAGAATCAACTAAGATGCAAGAACATTTTAGTAACGATTTGAGATCAATAAAAATAGATACTACACTACTCAATGATTATATTAGAAAAATTGAACTAGAGTACAAAGATCTAATAAAAAATGGTGAATCTTCAAAAGCGATATCTGATCTACAATCAGTAATCCATATAATAAATGAAAGGCAAGAAATAATTAGCAATTTGAATAGTTTGAAAGAACTCGAAATGGACTCTGACGAAGGTCTTAGGGAACTAGCAAAATCAGATATGGAAAAATATAATGAATCTTTAGTGGAAATAGAAGACAAATTGATATTTGCTTTAATGCCACGTTTAGCTGAGGATTATAATGATATAGTTTTAGAGGTAAATGCAGGTGTTGGAGGTCAGGAAGCCATGCTTTTTGCTAAAGAGTTATTTGATATGTATTTACGTTTTGCAGATTATAAAGGTGAGTAGTTCAATAACACTTCAATGTTTCTAGTGGTCGGTAAAGAGTGTTACCCTAATTTAGCAAGGCACTTATTGTTCGTCTTAATTTACAAAAAAATTACATACTTTTATTCATAATATTCCTTCGCAATATTGTGAGTATTTCAGAAAAAATGTCAAATTTGGAACCACCTATTTATGTTACGGAGAAGTTCATTGTTTGTGATCTAATTTAAATGCCTATTTGTTTTTGATGACTTCATTTTACATAATGTAAACTTCATTCAGGTTGGCAGGTGGAGATAGCAGAATTTGCAGAGACTGAACTTGGTGGTATTAGGCATGGTAGTTTGCTCATATCAGGTGATTCAGTTTTCCAACTATTTAAATATGAAGCAGGTGTTCATAGGGTGCAGAGAATACCAACCACAGAAAAAGGAGGTAGAATTCACACAAGTACTGTTTCTGTTCTGGCTTTACCACAACCAACAGACATTCAAATAGATATTCAAACAAAAGATCTAAGGATAGAGACAAAAAGAGCTAGTGGAGCTGGTGGACAACATGTTAATACAACTGATAGTGCTGTAAGAATAACACATCTACCATCAGGTAAATTTAAAGGAATATAACTTGGATATTCTCAGTTCTATTGCGATTATAAAATCATTGTAGATCTTTGGAAATTTCTATCAACTATATAATTTTTCAGTGATTATCATCTATAGAATTTCTCAATATTGATAATAACATGTGAATGTAGTAATGTGATTTTTAAATGTATTTAGAAGTAATTAAACAATTGGTAAATTACGTATATGGAACTTGAATAAAATATAAATAACTCTCCGAGTCTCAAAATGGATTTTGTTGTAGAATTGTAAAGTACATTTCACCTCAGTTTATAACCAAAGTGTTCTAAATGAAATAAATAGAAATTTATTTGTGTGCTATTTTTCTAGATTATAATCTAGGAAATCTTGATCAACCAATATTTATTTAGTTCAGCCATCTTGCTGCTTATTATATTCACACTTGTAATATATATGTCACCAGATTATGCAAAAATTGATTAACAACATTATATAAATATTGAAATTTTTGCTGGAAAAATGAAACATTATATGAAGCCATTACTAGATTTCATTTTGCAATTGTCTTTACAGGTGTCAGCGTTGAATGCCAAGTAGATCGGTCACAAATAAAAAATAGAAGAATAGCATTAACTAAACTCAGAACTCTGTTATATCAAAAGGAATTAGATTCTCAAGCGGCAAAAAGTAACGCAACTAAAAAGAGCCAAGTACATTCCAACTTCAGGAACGAAAAAATTAGAACTTACAATTTTAGTCAAGATAGAATAACAGATCACCGAATTCAAGGAAATATACATAATATGAAAGGATTTTTAGAAGGAAATACTGCATTGGAAAATCTTATTTCAAGATTAGATACACAGTATCGATTAGAGAAATTATTGGAAAAAATTAAAAAGTGTGATTAATAAATATATAATTATAGTATAATAAATTATTGAATTTTTATTGTTTATGAGCATCTGATCCCATAGATCACAAAGATATCCAAAAACTATTCCTCCCTTACATCAAAGATGTAATCAATTAGATCTTAAAATCTCCTAAATCTGTAAACATTAAAATGATATCCACTAACTAACAAAAATTTAAGCATTAAATTTGGTCAGATCCTATATAGAATACGTACAATTAGAAATTTCAAAACTCGAATACACGAACACCAACGTAGCTATATTAAGCAGAAAACTGATTCTAATTATGCGTGTCATCTTATTCAAGAAAACCATACCTTTAATCACAATTATAATATATTACAATTTGAAAATAGTCTCCATAAAACCAACTGTTGGGAATCCCTATACATAAATAAATATAAAAATTCCGGAAATTTAGTTAACTACCAGATTGAAGTAAACCCTTCTCCTCTCCTTAATTTGTTCAATGTATGTTATGTGTGCTTATTGTTATTTAGTTCCTCTAAGTACCCCTCTGTTATGTTCAATTTTCGTATAAATAGATTGTTTTGTAATACCATAGTTTAGTACCAGATGAAGTCAATGTTATGACGAAACGCGTTTACTCAATAGATTTTTATTTTAACCTGTGAAAAGTTAGTTTTTTATTTCTTTATAAAGTTATGAATATGAACTTTCATCAAATAAATGCCAATTCCATTCAATATATATATTTATTTATTTATATATATATATATATATATAATATATATTATATATATATGTATATATATATATATATATATATATATATATATATATATATATATATATATATATATATATATATATATATATATATATATGTATATATATATATATATCTAATATATAAAATTCTCGTGTCACGGTGTTAGAAGTTAAACTCCTCCGAAATGGCTCGACCGATTATCATGAAATTTTTTGTGCACATCGGGTAGGTCTGAGAATCGGCCAACATCTATTTTTCATCCCCCTAAATGTTAAGGGTGGTTCACCCCTCAATTATTTTTTATTTTTCAGACAAAATTTTCTGTTCAATTTTTTTTTTATAATACATCATTCAAAAATACATACAACCCTAAATTTTCACCCTTCTACGATCAACCCCTATTTTTAAATCATTGAACTTCTCCGAAATGGCTCTACCGATTCTCATGAAATGTTGTGTGAATATTGGTTAGGTCTGAGAATTGGACAAAATCTATCTTTCATCCCCCTAAATTTTTTATTTTATTTTTCAGAAAAAATTTTCTGTTCTATTTTTTTGATGATACAGCATTCAAAAATGGATACAACCCTAAATTTTCACCCCTCTACGATCAACCCCTATTTTTTATTTGTTAATTATAAACTTCAATTTTTTTGGCAAGATTTTTATTTTCATTTTGTCATGACTTAGAATAGAAAAATTCATATTATTCTTTTTTACCCTTCTACGATCAAACCCTATTTTTCCATCGCGATTTTAATTTTTTTAAATTTTATCCACAGATCCGCAATAGGGTTACAAGATGGCAATCGAAAATAATAATAATAGTCGGTTTGAGAATAAGTCGTAATATATTTTTCATACCCCTTAGTAAGGTTGGTCCACCACAAATATTTTTATAAATTTTTAATTTTTTTATGATGTTGCATTGAAAAATATATAGAACTCTAAATTTTCACCCTTCTATCAACAACCCATATTTTTTAATATCCATTTTAGATAGATAGATTGATAATTCTTAAGATTGATATATGATAGTTAGATAGATAAAGATACAACGGCAGATAGATGAATATATAGAAAGATTAAAATAATTTATATGGCAGCAGAACATCGTTTGCTGGGTCAGATAGTATATATATATATATATATATATATAAATATATATATATATATATATATATATATATATATATATATATATATATATATATATATATATATATATATATATATATATATATATATATATATATATATATATATATATATATATTATATATATATATATATATATACTATATAATATATATATATATATATTATATAATATATATATATATATATATATATATATATATATATATATATATATATATATATATATATATATATATATATATATATATATAGTATATATATATATATATATATATATATATATATATATATATATATATATATATATATATATATATATAATAACTCACTGATATAACTCACTATATAGTCTACTAAGATCCCAAGTAAGATCGACTGTCACTCATCTGCTAATGTCACTTGAATAATTCTGACGTTTTCAAATTAAGTTAATACTACCTAATTATTGTGAATTTGTATTTGTATCTTTTTTTTTTTAACTCGAGGGACCTACAGTTTAACGCCGGTTCCGAACGGCCAATGGGCTTGTAAACTATGTACATTACCCAACATTTTTCATCATAAACAACCACTAAATTCCGGACATATACAACACCCAAGAGCGAGGTGGGACAGTATTTATTGTTATAGTCGTAGATAAAGTATAGTATTCAACTTGCGGTAATGGTCATAACTCACTTCGCTTGCAGCTCGTGCTGCAAACTTCATCTGCGTGAGTTATGACCTACATTACCGCTCGTTGAATATACTATTATAAACTATCAAAAACTAAATTTGAAAGAATAATAAACTCCTACTAAAATACTAAGTACTAACTACATATCAGTTATCGAAAATCGGATGCATAAAGTTAAGGTTACAGTTTAAATTGGATTAGATTAGTATTTGGGTTTTTGATTAACTCCCTTAGAATTTTCTTAGTACATACATTGACATTCAAACTTTTCTATGGTACAAGTTCTAACCCAACTTTTTATTTGCATTTTCTTCATTCAAAATTTTTTGTTTCATGTAAATTTTAGTGTTAATTAACCCCGTATGACTCCAAAAAAATATCTTTCATTTGAAAATGGCCTTTAAAGCAGGAAACATTAGTAAATTTATAAATTCTGATAGAACTGCAAGAATTATCCGCCAAAAATTTATGGACTATTTTGTAAAAGATTGCGGTCACCACTATGTCCGGTCCAGTCCAGTAGTGCCATTTTGTGACCCTACTGTGGCCTTTGTTAATGCTGGTATGAATCAATTCAAAAATATTTTCACTGGAAATAAGGAACCAAAGTATCGTAAAGTAGCAAATTCACAGAAATGTGTAAGAGTTGGGGGCAAACACAATGATTTGAATGTAGTCGGTACTGATGGCTATCATCACACTTTCTTTGAAATGCTTGGAAATTGGTCTTTTGGAGACTATTTTAAAGTCGAAGCTTGTGAAATAGCTTGGAAGTTGCTGGTAGATGTATATAAATTACCATGTTCAAGACTTTACGTAACATACTTTAAAGGTGATAACAAATTGGGTTTGGAAGAAGATATAGAAACAAAGGAAATTTGGAGATCATTAGGTGTAAGTGCAGATCGCATACTACCATTTGGAATAAAAGAAAATTTTTGGGAAATGGGGGATACAGGACCTTGTGGACCCTGTACAGAAATACATTATGATCATAGTGGATATCTCAATCGAGCTCAATTCGTGAACAAAGGACTCTTCGATCTCACAGAGCTATGGAACATTGTGTTTATACAATATCATAGAAATATAGATGGCAGTATTTCCATTCTACCGAGTAAACATGTGGATACTGGAATGGGTTTTGAAAGATTGACCGCCATTTTACAGAATAAAACTAGCAACTATGATACTGATAATTTCTCCTATTTGATAAATGCGATAGAAACAAACTGTGTTAAAATTAAAAAATATGAAGCAAAATATGGGGAACAGGATTGGAATAATTTAGACACCTCTTATAGAATATTAGCTGATCATTCTAGGATGATTACAGCATGCCTTGCTGATGGAATTATTCCAGAACAAAATCAAAAATTGAGAAGGATATTGAGGAAATGTTTCTCACTGAGTGAGAATATTTTTCAGAAAGAAAAAGGGTTGTTGAAAGAATTATCTAATTATATTGTTGATAATTTAGGTCATGTATATGTAGAAATGGAACGAAATATTTCACAAATTCATCAAATTATTGACTATGAGGAAGAAGTTTACAGAGATTTGAAAAATAGTGCACATATTGAATGGGAAAAATTAGTCAATGAAAACAAGCAACTCCAGTCATTAGATATTTTAGAAGCTCCTAGTTTGTTACCTGCTTATAAAGATTTGCAAAAAACTAGACCTAGTGAAATAAGTGGGGAGTTGGCATTTAAACTCTATGATACTTTTGGATTAGACTCATATACTATAAAAAAACTAGCAGTTGCTTTAGATATTGCTCTTGATTCAGAAGGTTTACATTCTGAATTGAATAAAGCTAAATATAAAAGTAAACAACAGGCAATGAAGAAACATAATGCTGTAATTGAAGAGTTAGAAAAAGAACATATTCCAAAAACAGATGATAGTTTCAAATATAATTTCAAAAAAATTGAGGATGTTTACAAATTTGAAAATATTGATGCCAAACTTTTGAAAATCATTCATCATGATGAAATTGTGAGAAGAATTGGACCTAATACATTCTGTAGCCTTCTCTTGGATAAAACCAATTTTTACAGTGAATCTGGAGGTCAAGTTTCTGATAAAGGAAAAATTGAATTTGATAAAGCTACTTTTGAAGTAACTGATGTTGAAAATTTGAATAACTATATTTTGCATAAGGGATTTCTTTCTTCTAAAAGTGGTTACAACTTATGTTTAAATTGCATTGGAACACTATCAATTGATGAAGAAAAACGCTTAAGTATTATGAAAAATCATAGTGCCATACATTTGTTAAATTCTGCTTTGAAATGTTTGAAAGGTGCAACTTCTCAAAAATCTAGTAAAGTTACAGACAAATTTTTCAATCTTAATGTCAGTATTTTCGGACCAAAATTAAATATTGATGATATTCAACAACTAGAAACTAAAATAAATACCATAATATCGAAAAAATTACCTGTGACAACTAAACAAATTGATATTCAGAAATTACTGGAACTAGATGATATTATAACAGTTCCTGGTGAAATATATCCTGAAGAAAAAATCAGATTACTTGAAATAAAACAAGGTGAGAGGATAATATCTAGAGAACCTTGCTGTGGGACACATGTTTTCAATACAGGAGATATTGGAAGTATATCTCTTTTTAGAATGAAATCTCTGGGGCGTAGTACAGTATCTCTTCATGGGGTAACTGGAAAAAGATCTGATATGGCTATGAAAAATGCTGATGAAATTCTAGATGAAATAAAAACACTTCAGAAAAACATTTCTGAAAATATAGATAAACCAGATGTATTGGATATGGCTGTCACAACACTGAGAAACAAGGTCACTTCAGATATAGAAGACTCTTCAGTGATTCCAATTTATGTAAAACAAAAATGTTTAGAAGATCTCAGTGCCATCAGTAAACAAATAAAAAATATAGCTAAGGTTACTTTGAATGAATTTGTTGATATGGAAATGCAAAGTGTTTTAGATTCAAAAGTACAGATAACAAAATCCAACAAACAATTTATTATTCATTATCTTAGAACTTCCATGATACTAGAAAATGTTCCTTTACAACGAGCAACAAAGGTTTGTAAGCATATGCCTGTTATGGTGATCTCATATACTGACAATAGTGTTCAAGCAAGGTGTTGTGTACCTAAAGAATTTTGTAGTGATACATTTAGTGCAGATAAGTGGATGAAAGAAAGTGTGGCAAGTGTGTTTAGATCATCAGTTATGACTGTAAAGGGTCAAAATGAAAAACTTGTATGTAATATGAAATCAAAAAGGATAAATATTCAAGATTGGGATTTACTACTCAAGAAAAGTATGAATGCAGCCAAAGATTTTATTGAAAATAATATATGAGCATTTTTAAGAAAATTGTTTTTTGTTTTGATTAAAATTTAATGATTTATGCAGTTTTTTTTATAGTGTAATGAACAATTTCTTCCAAAATAATTTCAATAAAAAGGGATTGGAAATACTGAACAATACCATTTATATGCATATAGTAGGTATAAAGTATATTTATAAACAATACTATATTTACTTGAGTATTTGAGTATTGCATCATCAGACATATCTGCTGTCTTGTTGAAACATTGAATTAACTGCTATTGCTTAAAAAGCATCAAATTGAGAATGAATTGTCTAAATTAAATCAAGAACATCTTTCGAGTATAACACAAAATAAGGCAAACTTTCGAAGTAATGGAAGAGAAAATACAATTATAATAGTTGAGTTCATTATCTTTCCCCTGAAATCTAATAATAACTAACAATTAACGAAATATTTTTGTTGTTACGTATACCCAAATTAATTTTCATCGTAACTACTACTATATAATAATGATTAAAAGAAAAAATATAAGAATTCGTAAGAACAGTCGTGAAAGGAAAGCAAAGGTCCAATGAAAATTCATCTAAAATTGTTGAGTTTTTGTGTACATGTAGTATGCATTATGCGAACAACTATCAAACGTGGAATTATTTAAAATTGTTATATGGAAATGAAATGAGGAATTAACATTATTTAAAATTCAAATTTTTAACTGCTGAATGTGAAACAAAATTTTAAATGTGTTAACTGTAGTATTGTAGGTTTGGGGTATACATACACACTTTGTAAACATATTTTTCAACATTAATATTTTCAATGTTTTTCGCAATTTCAAAGAAATAATTTCAAAAGGGGCATATTGGCACAGATTTACTGAAAAATGTAAATTACGTTTCATTATAGCTGTGACAGCTATAAAATAATATACCTTATTACCTTTGGATTTACAAAATAACTTTTGTCTAGCGATTTAGAGAACTACTGATTGAGGTGGAGGTGGTCAATACTAGTGTAAATGGCGAAAAAGCTTATACAATATTGTTTTCAGCTTATTTCACATTTCGATGGTAGTAGATTCATATGTAGAATAGTTCGGCATTTGAATTTTACTAGAATAATCTATTCAGAAAACTTTTTGGCTAATTATGAATCTGAGGGAGGACCTAATTCTAGGGATGTGACCTCGATTCGGAAAAATCGATTAGTCAATAATCGATTTTTTTTATTTAGAGATAAATCGATTTGTGAAAAATCGATTTGAAAGAAAAATAATCGATTTTTCTTTATACTTCGACTTTCTATACGCAAAATGCCTATTCGATGTATTAGTGGAAATATATTATGAATATTTAATTTTAATTTTATTAAAGTGAAAATTATTCAAGATAATAAGCATCAAAAAATAGCCAAATGGAAAATTTTCACATTTTCTTACTTTCGCCAGCAACTTTAGTAGGAGTTTTACTCATAGAAAAACATTTTTATGGTTAACGTTAACGACAATTATTTTGACACTTCAAAGATGAAAATAAAAACCATAGATATATACTATATATAGAGTACAGATATATATTAAGATTTCTATGATAAAAACAAAAAAGATCACAACTTATTATATATTAGTACGTACAGATGGCGCTGATTTTTTTATCGACTTGTTCAGTAAACTTATCCATTTTTTCATCCATCGCACAGATAGCACCCTTTACAAAAATCGATTTAAAATGTGTAATTCTTATAATCGATTTATTAAAAATCGATGTTTACCATTAGTAAAATCGATTATACAAAATCGACAATGAAAAAAAAAATAATCGATTAAAATAAAAATCGATTATTTATTCACATCCCTACCCTAATTCGTCAGATGCAATGATGCCAACTTAAGCACCTCAGTCCTTTAAAATTTTTGGCCTATGAATGTAGAATATATTATGAAAGACTAAAAACAGAGTTGATAAATTTCATGATAATGAAATATGAATTTCAAAAAATTCCTAATTGATGGTTTAGCAGTTACAGGAATGACTTTTTTATATATTTAAACTTTTATTCTGAAATGTTGGTGTTTGCAGGCTTCCGAGGCAACCACGGCAACAGACCAATGAAAACAAATCCTTTTAAATGTCAAGATTTTCAACTACTTCAAACTTCAACCGTTAATATCCATCGTGTTCCTGGCATTTTGTAAAGGCAGTTTCCAAGTTTATAATTTTTATTGAATGTACTATGTGTATTTGTGAAATGTGTATAGATTAAAAATGGAGAGAAAAGAGGATAAGCTTGAAAAATTGACAATGGATATTGCAAATAATCTAGCGGATGAAACGTAAGTTCGTCGTCCTATTACTTAAGAATAATGATTTGTTAATAATAATTTTTAATTGATATATCGTTATCCTATCAGTAACTTTTTCCATTAAGGAACAAATTCATAATTAAATTATTTATTTAATAATACTGCACATCAATTGGTTTGAAAGTTTCTGAATGTAATTGTATTCTTTGTTCTTGAATACATGTTCACTATTTCTTCCAAACAAAAATAGAAATAGTAAAGTGGGTAATTATTGATTGAAGACTACTTCAAAAGAAGCTAATATATATAAAGCAGATAATAATCCAACTTATCATTAATTCATTAAAAACTATTTGGTTAGTAAAATCAAAAGAAAAACAATTAAAATCTGTACAAGTTTAATAAAAAAGGGATGATGACACATGATAAGGGGACAAACACATCTCGAAGAGTCTTGAAGCAAGGTTATGAATGAACTGAAGCACTTGCAAAATTCCGAAGATGAAACTCAAAGCCAACAATTTATATGTTTGAGGAAATCGATTGGTGCAATAGGTAACTTTGAATAAACTTGAGGTGTTGGTATTTTCATTGAAACAATGGAAATGAAAAATCGAATTGTGGAAAACAGGTAGCAAAAAAACTTCTAGAAAGAAGTTACAGATGACTGAGATTTACTGAGAATATTAAAAAAAAAGTTTTTGATATTAAACATATAAGGTAAGCAAAGGTAGTTCAGAGATCACTATAACTACACAAGAAAATGGTTCACGATGAAACATTGTTGATATCTTCTCAATATATTTATAATCTACAAAGTTCTTGGCGAGGTTCTAGGGCTATAGGTACTCTAGGAATTTTTTGTCATTTGAAAGAAATATCTTACCTATAATGTCTTGCTATTTGAAAACATTAATATTTGTCAACTTTCCTGATTTAGCTATGAATTTTAAATAATTTCAAATGAATAATATATTACCAGGATAGTTTGTTGAAGAAAATTATGAATCATGAAAATGTGAAATTATTTGGAATAATTGGCACTACTTCTAAGTAAAATATTGAGTTAAATTGAAATTTTTAGATATAAAATAATACTGTGGAATTCTATTTGCTTTGAATACACAGTTGATCTAAAAGGAAAGTAATTGAAGGTATAGGACATTTACCAAAATAATTACATTTTTATTAGCCAGCAGTTGAATATTACGAAGGGTGCTTGTATCATATCATATTTAACAGGAAATTATCTATTCAATCTGAGAAAATATTGTCAATTCACCATTAAATTTAGGTGTTGGTTTGAAAACGGTAACAAAGAAAAGCATAACATAAATACTATAAATATAGCAAAGTCCTAATTTCCTTGTTGTGGTTGTCAAAAATCCTTAAAAAGCCGGTTAATTTAACTTCATTCACCCTCCTAAAAGCTCTAGAAGGGTGAAAATCGGATATATTGTTTATAATTTATTCTATGCACTCATGTTGAAGGTTCATGAAAACGAGAAGTAATTTTAGAGAATGATTTAAATAATAAAGACTCCCTGATATCATGAAAATTACAATTGGTACCTTTTTCGATTCAGCACGAAACGACATTAATATGAGAATATAGCGGAACAAGAAAACACTTTTATTAATTCATCACAATTATTGTCAGTCCATTTTTTCTCCGCTTAGGCTATTTTCTGTGAGAGTATTAGGTTCTTCGGATTTTGATATTGCAATTTGCAATGTTCATCTTCAGAGTGGTAAATTGGGAATAGATTGTTGTTCTGGTGTAAAGTTGCCAGATTTTTATTCGGGCAAAGCGGAATTTTGAATCCTTTTGAGTAAAAAAGTGGGATTTTTTCGTCCAAAAAGAGGCATAGGTACTCAAAAATGTATAAAATCAGTAGTTTTTAAATATATCACATAAAGTGAACAAGGAGAATTCTTCAATCATCAGCGCACGAAGGGTTACGTACCATTGACTATGTCCCCCGTAAATATTTATGTGAAAAAAATTAAGTTACTCAATAATAAAATAATGGTTGTAATAAGTCACAGTTTTTTTCAGTGAAAATTATTAGTGCATCGCATGTTTATTATAAAAGGTTATGGCATTATTTTTTTAATATTCACATCGTACCGTATATGAAGAAGAAATATTTACTCCAAAAAAAGTATTTACTGTTAATAAATATTTATCAATAGTTAACGAATAATGTTAAAAATATACTTCTTCATATTTAATAAATGAATAAATTGTTTCCAACCAAATGAATTTATTTATTGTTAATGAATTCTTCCATGAGTGTATAATTAAACCGCGGTGAATATTTTAATGAATGATTTAGCTATCTTTTAGTGGAGAAACATTTTTCACTTAAGTTAACCCAGTTTTCTCCTGTTTCTTGCGGAAAATAAATTACGTGATATTTGATGAGATCACCCCCTCCTCCACGTGAGATTGAGTGAGATTTTACTCGACCACCTCTCCCCCTAAACACCTCACGTAATTGATGGATGCCCCCTAAATCTGCAATAGTTGCGTATGGGATTCCAGATAACACTAACATGGTGTCTAAAAACTAGAGATGAAACGGATATCCGGTAACTATCCGGTATACGGCCTATCCGGCCTTGTTTTCACTATCCGGCCGAATACCGAATAGTAATTCAGTACTCCGAATTAACAAGTGGCAATAAATACCAAATTTTCCGCATTTGTTGGTAAGAAGCGACTCCGCTTGGCTTCATATACCAGACCAGCTTCTGAAAATAGCCTTTCGCTGTAAACGCTACTGCCAGGTGCTGAAAGATAAATTCTATCAAATCTTAACAACTAGTCAAGTCACTAGTAGTGATATGAATTATCTGACCACCAAATGTATGGGTCGTAATTGCGATCGATCGAGATCTCTCTAAGAAATAGTCAATCTCGTTAGCAATTGGATTTTGTTTTTCTTCATCGGCACGATCTCTACTATTATCCTTTGTCACTTGATTGAAACAGTCCCAAAAAGTGTTATGAGCTTCACGTGTGAAGTTGGATCCAGTTTCATCTTTTTTCATTTGTTTAGCAGGTGTCGAAGACGGCGAAGATCTGTTACTGTGAGAAGAAGATCCGTCGTAAGAGTTTTTTATATACTCTATTATGATTTTCTGTCTCGCTTTTTCAGTTTCAAGAACTCCTAAATAGTCTGACTTGAAGGTAGTCTAAAAAGGTAGCAATTGGGTAGTTTGATCAATGATCTCCGCTCACGTGCGGTAACACCCGAACGCGCCTGAATATTTCGATCTTGTTCAGCGCGCCTATATTCATATCAAACTGATCGCGTCATGTAACGCGATAAAGGGCCGAATGTCCGGCGCTCCGGCCACGTAGCTTGCCGAATATCCGGTATCCGGCCAAACCACTATCCGTTTCATCTCTACTAAAAACTCTCTCTTGACATACTCACGAGAGCGTATAAATACTTATCTAGGCCAAGCTACGGAGATTTAGAATGAGCATTTTGTGCAAAAAATGTTAGAAGAAAACCAGCTCCGCCTTTATTTGTCAAATAGTTCCACATGATATAGTGATATGTTTTTCACTCGACTTTATTATTTATATCTTTGTTATTAACAATTTTATGCAAAAAATCGCGTTTTTTTTTAGTTTTTTGCTTATAAAATTGAAACTTTCAGAGTAATCGTGATGGTGTCAATAGACTTATTGTAGAAAATGAAAAGACGAAAAAAATGAGAGGTCGGATGACTCAATCATACCCTCAGTCTAAGGGAAAATTGGAAAAAACCGGCCAAAATGCAGTTTTTTCAAAAGTTCATAACTCGATTATGTTTTGAGTTGTAGCGTAGATCCTCCGGCCAGTATTAGCTATTGATTATGTTACTATGCAATTTTCCAGCAGACCTGAATGCGACAGGTATGGTCCGATTTCAATTTACTAAAAGGATTTTGAAAGTAGAATTCTCATAGTTCAAAACGTTCATCTTGGTTTTTCATAAAAACGCTGAGAAATATGTTAAAAATAAAGCTGATGAGAATTCTACTTTCAAAATCTTTTTAGTAAATTGAAATTAGACCATATCTGTCGTATTCAGATCTGCTGGAAAATTGCATAGTAACATAATCAAATGGCCACAGATCAAAAACTATGCATCGTACAGTTCCTGCTCTTCGCACAAATAAAGTTTATATTGATAAATAATACTAACCAGAGAATCTACGCTACAACTCAAAAAATAACTGAGTTATGAACTTTTGAAAAAACTGCATTTTGGACGGTTTTTTCCAATTTTCCCTTAGACTGAGGGTCTGATTGAGTCGTCCGACCTCTCATTTTTTTCGTCTTTTCATTTTCTACAATAAGTCTATTGACACCATCACGATTACTCTGATAAATTCAATTTTTTGCATAAAATTGTTAATAACAAAGACATAAATGATAAAGTCGAGTGAAAAACATATCACTATATCATGTGGAACTATTTTACACACAATGGCGGAGCTGGTTTTCTTCTAACACTTTTCACATGAAAAAATCTCTGTAGCTTGGCCTAATCTGTAAGTATTGCACTATCGAGTAATCCCCGAAAAGCGGGATTGAGTCTGTCATTTAATTTTTTGCTAAAAGTCGGGAGGTCCCGCCAAAATCGGGACATCTGGCAACGTTAGTGTGATGTCTGGGATAGGTTATACGTAGGGTTGCCATCCGTCCGGGATTCCCCGGATTTGTCCTAGTTTAGGGGTCGTCCGGACGGGGCTTTCTAAATATGTCCGGGTAAAACCCGGACAAATTTTGTGTCAGGGGAATCCCGATTGATTGAAAGATGAGCAAAATATTGAAACAAATCTTAGTTAAAAATTAATTCATAATCGTAAGCTAAATCCAGAAAGAAACTAAATACACAGACTGTTTCTCCTCTGACCAAAATAAAGTATAATTTTAAAGATTTGAGTTGCTTTCACTTTTGAAAGTTAAGTTAAATTAGTAAAAAGAACATGTTTGATAGTTAATAAATAATTTAAGCTTTTGGTTACCTAATCTATCTAACCGAACTAGATGACCTATCCTATAATTTGTTGTTACAATGTAGAATGTAGTCTATTCGATCTATTTTGATCTACCAAAAATTATCAGTAATAATATCACAAGAGCATCGAAAATAATCGATTATACTACCGAGTCACGAGACGTATTTTGCGAAACACCACGAGAGCGCAGCTCGAGTGGTGTTTTAAAAAAATACGCCGAGTGACGAGGTCAGTATAATCGATTATTTTCGATTGCTCGAGTGGTATTCGTTACGATTATATAACGAATAAAAAATATTGATTTTTTTTTGACAAACGTCAAAACACCGTGAATATGAAAATATATATACATTTTGACACGAGGCGAAACACCAAAACGATTATATCACGTCGTCAAGGGTATATTCACTTATCTATACTACGTCGTTATGCAAAATTCACGGATTCTATTGGCTTATTCATATATGAGTTATATAATCATTATAAGTTGTTTTTTATTTGATGATACCAAAAAAAAAGAGATTTTCTGATTATTTTTGTTACCAGATTACCTCAAAAAGGGAAACCTGTAAACTGTGTTATATTAGTAGATATTTTATTTGTTTTCTGTTGTTTTGTTTATATCGCAAACAATAGGTTTAAAGTTTAAATAAATGAAAAAATTAAAAAATAAACGATGTTTTATTTTATTCGAAAAAAATATATTTTACGGGGTGTCCGGGAAACAACTGAATTTCACCCAAATGTCCGGGGTTTTTATAATTTTTGTCCGGCGTCAGCAGTTGAGGTGATGGCAACCCTAGTTATACGTAATATGTACCTATCTACTTTGAAGTTCTTCTCCTTTGATACTTTTCCAATATCGGATGTTCTCTAAGGAAATAGGACCGAAGTTATTTTTTCGAGAGCGTTGTTCGTTTCTCTGAAAATCTCGCTGATACACAACTTCATAGGAACCTCACGCACGTGCTTCCACTTGTGAAATCAATATCGTATTTTCGAAGAGTTTCCTGTTTGCTCTTTCTAATCACTCGGCGCCTCTCTGTAATATAGAAATAGGCTCTACACATTTGAGCTAACTGATCTTTTTCAGAAACGTGATCGAGGTATCAAGGTGGATGTCGTGGTGGTCCCCTATCCCTGGCGTTAGTTTTCCTCTTAGCTAGCTTAGTCTTGGCCAGAAAATCACTGGTGATTCGGCAACGAACGATCTTTGAAGGAAAAGTGTATTCGTTTTTTCCAAATTTGCTTTCTGTAAATGTAAAACCGGTATTCATTTGCAAAAGGAAAAAAATCGACAAGTATATTTCCAAACATAATAATAAATTACATAAACTGAACAAGGAAAATTCTTTAATAAGTAATTTAAAAATTATCAAACAACTTTCCAAGGGAGCTGGTTATACGTATTCCGCAACGCAAAATCTGCATTCACAATCCAACGGTGAATTATAGAAATCGTCAAGTTACCCTGACTCAAAATCTGCATAAGTACAGCTGTTTCGATCTTATTAGATCTCATCAGTGCAGCTTATTTGACTCGGAGTGAATTAACAAATTTCTAATTAAATAGTTGATGGAATCCGTCGTTACTACGTGATAATTTAACATGATTAACAAAACTAAATTTGATTTTACTACGTTTATTATCACAAAATATTTTGAAAAATATAACACTGCGATTGCAATTTCGGTCACTAGACCATCATCGGGCAGATTGAGTTAAGAACTGAATACAAAATAATTATAGATTTGCGCTTACGGGTGGGAAAGGATTATTGCAGGTACCTAAATAGACAAGAGGAACATATTTCAAGAAGGGCTAATCGAGTGAATTTCACAAATTGGTACAATACAATGTTCTTAGAAAAGTCATTATTGTTTAAATACACTAAATATAGGAGAATATATCAAGTCAATCTGGTCGTTCAGCAAGATATCTTTTGCATTATTATTGAGTTTAAAAATTTCTAATGATTCTAAGTAAGTAAGTTTGGCTCCTTTCGGTAATTTGTGCATGATTTGAAAATTATCTATTTGTGGAAATGGGTGGTGGCTTTCACGGCAATGATTTGAAAACGTTGAATCCGTTTTATTTTTCAAAAAAGATTGTTGGTGTTCTTTAAATCTTGTATGAACGATCGACCAGTCTGACCTATATATACTCCTTTACATACAGGACAAATCAACTTATAAACTCCTGAACTTTCAAATTTTGAAGTGATATCTTTGGCATTGAATAAAAATCCTGAGAGTTTTGTCTTAGGTTTGAAAGCAATTTTAATATTACATTTAGGTATGACATTAGCAACTTTTTCTGTTAGAGGACCAAAATATGTTAAAGATGTGAATTTTTCCGATTTTTCTACTTTTAATTGGGGATATATGCTGTTGTACGCTAGTTGATTACGTTTCTTGTTTATCATTTTATCTATCAAACTTGTATGAAAACCATTATTTGACGCAATTAGTTTTATAGTCGAAATTTCTTTCGCTAAATTTGTTACGGATAATGGAATTGAAAACGCTCTGTGGATCATTGAATTAAAAGCTGAATGTTTATGGGAAAGAGGATGATTTGAATCCGACGGAATACATATATCCGTGAAAGTTGGTTTTCTATATATATCGAAACTCAAAGTATTATTATTATGAAAGATAGTTAAATCCAAGAAGTTTATTTGTCGATCAATTTCTATTTCAATTTTGAACGTTATATTTGGGTGAATGCTATTAATATAATTCAAAAATTGATCTAATTGTCTCGCGGTGCCCTTAAAACAAGCAATTACATCATCAACGTATCTATGCCAAAAACTTATATGCGATGCTTTTGTAGAATTGAATATTATGTTCTCTATATGTGACATGAAAATGTCTGCAATAAGCGGACTTAAGGGGGAACCCATAGCCAGCCCACTAGATTGTTCAAAAATTTTGTTATCAAACTGGAAGTAATTTTGACTAAGACATATATCTAATAAGAAAATGATATCATTTACTTTAATAATATCCATAGTGGATTGTTGCAAAATATCTAAGACAAGTGGTAAACACTCATCTGCTGGTATATTGGAGAACATATTATCAATATCGAAGCTAACAAGAAAAGAGTTAGCAGGAGTTACAAAGTTTTTCAGCTTCTGTACTAAATCAACAGAGTTCTTTACTGTATATTTTGGAGTGAAATTAATTAATTTTCTGAATGTTCTAACTATGTCAGAATAACAACAAAGTCTACAACCACAGCCGCCAGAAAAGCTACATTAGTGGCCCAAACAACCTGGATGAAAGAAGAATGTAGATATCTATTCAAGAAAAGAGATGTTGTACAAAATTATATTAAGGTAATACATGCTGAATTAACTCATAAACTTCATCCTTTAGAATTTGACTCCTATGACGATCATGTTAGAGGTGACATTAGTAAACTTATATTTGAAAAGTTCAAAAATCAATCCAAAAAATTAAACATTCTCAAACAAAATCAAAAAGTAACGTTAGATTCAAATATACATCAATCAGAAAGATCCCGAGAATTCAGTGACATAATCATAAACTACAGCGATATTGAATTTTCTAATTCGGAAGTCAATCTGTTAGAAAAAAGGACATAAATTCGTTCCAATTAGTATTGATAAAAAACGAGAAAGAATTATTAGCTGTTGAATCTATTTTAGCTTTGAAAAAATACTGATGAACCAGCGTTAGCCGAATTCAAAATTTCAAAAATTCTTAGAAGCCATCAGGTTCCAAAACCAAATAAAATATTTAGATGACATAAAATCCTTGAAACATAAAATTGAAATTAATAATATAACTATCACAAAATCAGAAAAATCAGAAGCTATAGTTGTTCTCTCAAGAAATGATTATGTTTCCAAAAATAATAATTTTCTTCAAACGGAACAAATTAAACAAATATCAGTCGATCCAACAAATAAATTTCAAAAAACTGTTAGACAAGCCCTTCAGGAATTTTCCCTAAATACACTATCAAAACCTAATTTTTCAATAATACATATGAACCCTGACCAAAAATTTACGGATTAATAAAAAACCACAAAGAAAATAGCCCAATACGACCTGTAGTTTCTCACATAAATAGCCCAACGTATAAATTAGCCAAAGATCTGAATATCACATTCAGAAAATTAACTAATTTCACTCCAAAATATACAGTAAAGAACTCTGTTGATTTAGTACAGAAGCTGAAAAACTTTGTAACTCCTGCTAACTCTTTTCTTGTTAGCTTCGATATTGATAATATGTTCTCCAATATACCAGCAGACCACTTGTCTTAGATATTTTGCAACAATCCACTATGGATATTATTAAAGTAAATGATATCATTTTCTTATTAGATATATGTCTTAGTCAAAATTACTTACAGTTTGATAACAAAATTTTTGAACAATCTAGTGGGCTGGCTATGGGTTCCCCCTTAAGTCCGCTTATTGCAGACATTTTCATGTCACATATAGAGAACATAATATTCAATTCTACAAAAGCATCGCATATAAGTTTTTGGCATAGATACGTTGATGATGTAATTGCTTGTTTTAAGGGCACCGCGAGACAATTAGATCAATTTTTGAATTATATTAATAGCATTCACCCAAATATAAAGTTCAAAATTGAAAGAGAATTGGATCGACAAATAAACTTCTTGGATTTAACTATCTTTCATAATAATAATACTTTGAGTTTCGATATATATAGAAACCAACTTTCACGGATATAATGTATTCCGTCGGATTCAAATCATCCTCTTTCCCATAAACAGTTCAGCTTTTAATTCAATGATCCACAGAGCGTTTTCAATTCCATTATCCGTAACAAATTTAGCGAAAGAAATTTCGACTATAAAACTAATTGCGTCAAATAATGGTTTTCATACAAGTTTGATAGATAAAATGATAAACAAGAAACGTAATCAACTAGCTAGCGTACTACAACAGCATATATCCCCAATTAAAAGTAGAAAAATCGGAAAAATTCACATCTTTAACATATTTTGGTCCTCTAACAGAAAAAGTTGCTAATGTCATACCTAAATGTAATATTAAAATTGCTTTCAAACCTAAGACAAAACTCTCAGGATTTTTATTCAATGCCAAAGATATCACTTCAAAATTTGAAAGTTCAGGAGTTTATAAGTTGATTTGTCCTGTATGTAAAGGAGTTATATATAGGTCAGACTGGTCGATCGTTCAAGACAAGATTTTAAAAGAACACCAACAATCTTTTTTGAAAAATAAAACGGATTCAACGTTTTCAAATCATTGCCGTGAAAGCCACCACCCATTTCCACAAATAGATAATTTTCAAATCATGCACAAATTACCGAAAGGAGCCAAACTTACTTACTTAGAATCATTAGAAATTTTTTAACTCAATAATAATGCAAGAGATATCTTGCTGAACGACCAGATTGACTTGATATATTCTCCTATATTTAGTGTATTTAAACAATAATGACTTTTCTAAGAACATTGTATTGTACCAATTTGTGAAATTCACTCGATTAGCCCTTCTTGAAATATGTTCCTCTTGTCTATTTAGGTACCTGCAATAATCCTTTCCCACCCGTAAGCGCAAATCTATAATTATTTTGTATTCAGTTCTTAACTCAATCTGCCCGATGATGGTCTAGTGACCGAAATTGCAACCGCAGTGTTATATTTTTCAAAATATTTTGTGATAATAAACGTAGTAAAATCAAATTTAGTTTTGTTAAATTTCTAATTGTTCCCCAATACAAATCGTGATCAGTAACACTGTCTGGATAACAACCCAGAGCGCCCTCCCATCAAAGATATTGGGAACCAACAATTCACAGCTTAGATCGAAAATACAGAAATTTGTCGCGCAAACACGTACCTCCTGACATGAAGATATCTACTCTACAATAGTGGTGTATATGATTCCAAGGCACACAAACATAATGATTTGATAATAATAAATACTGGTAAATTCTTATGCAAAGGCAAATTGTCTGACAGCATTTTCACATGACGGAAGTTCTTTCAGAAACTCTCTTGGTACAGAGATGTATTAAACTCGTGTGTTTAAGAAATTGACAGGAAAAAAAATACGACAGGAGTTGTCCACGAGAGGAAAATCGTATGGCGATACACCTGGAAAAATGATAAAATCACCTGGAATATCCTGGAATTCTCTGGGAATTTTAGAACCTGACTTGAGTAAACACCCTGTATCTTGGTTCGAAGTTTACTTTTGCAATTCAAGATTCATAAATTTCTATATCCGCGTCAAAATACAGAGAGTATTGTTAAAAAATCTTTTTAGTAACTACGCTACAAAACGATGGAGTAGTAGGGCAAAGTATGTAAAAAAATCCATAAAGTCAATTTTTAACTACTTACTCCTAATTCTGCTATGGATTTAAAAGTGGGCAAGTGAATCTAATTTATGTGATAGTAATAGTACTATTCGATTTTGTGTTAGTAGGCGTTAAAAAATGATTGACATTGACCTACAAAATGGCGAAGGAGCCGCTTAAGTGAAACAGTAGAGTAGACGTTATTTGGAAAATTCAAAATTCAGTGAAGATGGAATATAGTTCATTCATTAACATCCTGAAGAATATTTTAAATAAATTATATTCTTTTTTGACGAAGCATGTGAATCATTGATGCTGAGAATAAATATTATTATTATTATTATTATTATTATTATTATTATTATTATTATTATTATTTAGTGCGTGTATGGCGTCAAAATCGTATTTTTTTTAATAACATTAATTTTTCCAAATTCATCTTGAACATTTAATTCAGACTTAAATAAATAAATATAATACATTAAATCAGAAGATGAATTTGACGATCAACTGAAAAAAAAATCTCTTCTTACGTAATTTAAACCTCTGTAGAAAAAAATTAGAATTTTATTTGAGTGAACCTTTATTTTACCCTGAATTTATAGAGCAGATTTAAAATTGCTCATTCCATAAGCTATAGTCATCATTGCTCTGAATAAGTTGACTTGTTATAATCCTGCATTAATACATTTGTTCAATCGATAATGTACAGGGTGTTTCGTAAAAAGGGGGCCCCGTTGCTAGGATAGATAGAACACTGCAAAATAAGTTGATTTTGTTCAATAAAAAATTTTATTAACGGCATCCGTTTTTAAGGTACGGGATGTTTAAAAAAAAATTTAAAAATTTATACACATTTCTTACGATTATGTCGAAGCTATGCCAAATTTTGTATGAATATGTTTTGGAAGTAGACACTTCGCATTATTAGGGTTCCGTACCCTAAGGGTAAAAACGGAACCCTATTACTAAGACTTATCTGTCCGTCCGTCTGTCTGTCACCAGGCTGTATATCAAGAACTGCGATAGCTAGACAGTTGAAATTTTTACAAATTAGGTAATTTTGTTGCCGCTATAACAACTACAACAAAATACTAAAAACAAAATAAAATGAATATTTAAGGGGGGGCTCCCATAGAACAAGCGCAATTTTGTTGTCGTTTTTTGCTCGCTTGCAATATTCACAAAATACTCAGTTGTATTGTTACATTAATAATAAATAATAAAATTAAAATGAAACTTATATTTAAGGGGGTTCCCCATAAAAAAAAAACGCCATTTTTTGGCTAGTTTTGCTCGATATCAATAAAAGGTAACAGGTAGGCACTTGAAATATACACAAAATACTTTATTGTATATTGACTTCAATAATAAAATTAAAATAAATATTTAAGGGGGGCATAGTCAATGGTACGAAACAGTTCGTGCGCGATTTCGACTCGCACTTGGACGATTTTTTTTTATATCTGTCTACCATAGAGGGTGCTAGTTATACGGTTTGTACCGTACACTTGTGAACATCACTTTTCATTACTTCTCATTTTCAAATCAAAATATCCCGAAATCGGTACACAGTATCCAGTTTTATCAAGAGTACCTTTTTGTTGTAAAATTGAATGATGTTTGAGTTCACATAAAATTTGTACCAGAAAATTTAACCTCAAAAAAGTTATGTTCAAAAGTATTCTCTACGAACCGTGTAACTAGCGCCCTCTATGAGAGGCATATATAAAAACAAATGTACGCTATGTGTCAGCTTCCAAAACATATTTGTACAATGTTGCCAGTAGTTTAGACATAATAGTAAGAAATGTGAATAATATTTTTGTTTTCAATACCCTGTATTTTGAAAACAGATGCCGTTACGAAAATGTTTTATCGAGGACACTCAACTTATTATGCAGTATTCTATCTATCCTAGCAACGGGGTCTCCTTTATACGAGACACCCTGTATATAACCGAGCACTCCGGTTTCTCAAAATTAAATATCCCAAGGATCATCGTTACGCTCGGTTATTAGAGATATCCACCTTCTAATTTTCCACATGGTCTTATCCTGCGGAGAAACGTGCTCAAGGCGTTGCGCGCAACACATCTCTATTCGTCCCTTCGACGCATCTCTATTGCTACTCGATCCAGAATCCTATTCCCCTATTCATTCAGCTCTCGTTCATCTTAGTTGGGAGACGTGATGCGCATCTAAGTGAGAAGTGAACGCGGACAGTTTTTTTTTCGCCTTTTTTACATACCTATGAATTTTCGCGTGGAAATACTGGAGATCGGGAAATGTTCTTGATACAACGTTACGATAATTGTGCGCGCTGTTGTGACTGTGTTTTCTAGGATTATCAGTTAAGGGGACAGTCCCGCCGTGGCTGTTTTTTGTTTTTAAGGATTATGTCTTATTTTGGGTTTAGCAAGTATGCGAGTCCTCCCGACAGTCCTGTGGGAGGAAGGAAGTCGCCCGTCAGGTCGCCTATCTTTCCGTTCTGGTGAGTTTCCGCCGATAATTATAAACGTTAGAAAATTTATTGATATTAGTCGTGAGAAACTAAAAATATCCTTAACGCGTATAAGTTCCGAACACCTAACGATATGTTTATTTAAATAAGTTCGGTTATCCAGCCAGGGATAATGAAAAAACAAAAGGTTTGAATATACAAACTGTTAACTTACAGTTTCCAAATGGGCAACCTCTGAATATACAAATAAACTAATGAAAGTTGTGTATAATAATATATTTTTTTGAGTTTTAAAACTTTGTGTACTTTATTTTTCAATTGAAAAGGGGATGGGGGACATTGTCGATTATTTCGTATGTATTCCACCATCTATCCCAATATATAGACAGGTAATTATCCAATAAATGAAATTTTATATGATAACTACTGAATGTAGTGGACATTTACAATATACAATTTTCGAATAAATTAGGTATTTATCATGAATTTTTACCTTTGTAAATTATTGTAGTACTCGGTTTTTAAAGTTAAATATTCTATTTTCATAATGGAGATAATAAAAAAACAAAAGGTTTGTTTATACAAACTGTTAACTGAACGTTTTCAAATGGGCAACCTCTGAATATTCACATAAACTAATGAAAATTGGGTATAATAATATATTTTATTGAGTTTTAAAACTTTGTGTACTTTATTTTTCAATTGAAAAGGGGATGGGGGACACTGTCGAGTATTTCGTATGTGTTCCACCATCTATCCCAATATGTAGATAGGTAATTAGCCAATAAATGAAATTTTATATGATAACTACTGAATGTAGTGGACATTTACAATATACAATTTTCGAATAAATTAGGTATTTATCATGAATTTTTACCTTTGTAAATTATCGTAGTACTCGGTTTTTAAAGTTAAATATTCTATTTTCATAATGGAGATAATAAAAAAACAAAAGGTTTGTTTATACAAACTGTTAACTGAACGTTTTCAAATGGGCAACCTCTGAATATTCACATAAACTAATGAAAATTGGGTATAATAATATATTTTTTCAAGTTTTAAAACTTTGTGTAGTTTATTTTTCAATTCAAAAGGGGATAGTGGGACACTGTGGAGTATTTCGTATGTGTTCCACCATCTACCCTGATATGTAGATAGGTAATTATCCAATAAATGAAATTTTATATGATAACTACTACATGTAGTGGACATTTACAACATTCGTATGAATTAGGTTCTTATCATGAATTTTTACCTTTGTAAATTATAGTGGTACTCGGCTTTTAAAGTTTAATATTCTCTTTTCATAATGTAATAATAGATAGCCCTTTCAGTGAAGCAGTGTAAATATTGACATTGATATTACTAATTTAGTGACCGATATGTTTATTTAAAAAAGTTCGGTTGTCCAGATGTATCCAGCCAGGAATAATGAAAAAACAAAAAGTTCGAATATACAAACTGTCAACTGAACGTTTTCAAACGGGCAACCTCTGAATATATAAACTAATGAAAGTTGGGTATAATAATATATTTTTTTAAGTTTTAAAACTTTGTGTACTTTATTTTTCAATTCAAAAGGGGACGGTGGGACACCGTCGATTAGTTCGTGTGTGTTCCACTATCTACCCAATATGTAGATAGGTAATTATCCAATAAAAGAAAGTTTATATGATAACTACTAAATGTAGTGGACATTTACAACATTCGAATTAATTAGGTTCTTATCATGAATTTTTTACCTTTGTAAATTATTGTGGTACTCGGCTTTTAAAGTTAAATATTCGATTTTCATAATAGTCATTTTAGTGAAGCAGTGTAAATATTAACATTGATATTACTGATTTAGTGAACGATATGTTTATTTAAATAAGTTCGGTTATCCAGCCAGGAATAATGAAAAAACAAAACAAAAAATACAAACTGTTAACTGAAAGTTTTTAAATGGACACCCTCTAAATATACAATTAAACTAAGTAATGAAAATTGTGTATAAAAATATATTTTTTTGAGTATTAATGCAGTGAGTAATTAAAGTGTTCTTGTGATTATCGAAAATAGTCCTCAAAATTTCCCTTGTACACGGTCATTTTACATGGAAATATAAGGAATCTAGTTTTGATACATTTTTCTAATAAATAAATTTGTGATATTGATATTTTAACACTATATTCCTCTTCACTCGTCCCAAGGGGTGTTAATATACATGTACCTATTTACAATTATTGGCAATAATAAATGGTTTTAGGAGTAGGTAACATCAAAAAGTTCACAATTACATAATTGTGGAAACATCATTAAAAACTATAGATATTATGTAGAGTGGGAGATGTGAAGTTAAAAAATTTTCGATGATGTAGATGTCTGTAATTGGAAATCTTCTTACTCTTCCTGGCATAGTTTTAATGTTTTTGGGAAGTTTGTTGATGAGTTTTGAACCCAGGTACAAAAAGCTATTACGTGTACCTTCTAACCGCTTCTAACTTATGATATTATTTGAATTGAACCCAGGTACAAAAAGCCATTAAGTGTAGCTCCTAAATGATTAAAAAAACATTAATTTTAACGATTACTATAATTATTGAATATATGACTCTATAGAATTGAACTGAATACTTAAATTTTGGTATCTTAGTTAACATTAATTTTGTTTCCTAAAAGAAACGTTATCAACAAAATATTGAATACATCAAATAAGTAAAACACTTGAATTGATTACACTAAAATTGCTATATTATTTACTCGACATATATGTTTCGGGATATTAACCCATGAAGAGTCTTATTTGATGTTCCGAAATTCCAGAGACGTTCTCAATTTGGTTGATTGATTTTTATGTTCATCCAATCTTTTACTCATGTTTCTACCACTTCGACTACTATGAAATGCAATTTAATTTATATACACCAGAATTTTCAAATAACTGTTCGTGTCTTCTTATAATTGTCATTAATAAGAAATTAAATAGTGGAGTGATGGGAAATTCTTTCAAGAAAACTTGTACAAACTACATCAGGTATTGAATATATTCAGCAGAGGGCAAGATTTAAATCTTTTCATTCAATAAGTTATCAGAATTCTTATACCTGTTAATTTTTATTGCTTCCCAAAAGTTCGATTTCAATTGTTAGTTTGAATGGTTTGGATAATGTTTCTTCCGTATTTGTGGAATTCTGAACTTTCATTGTCTATAAAATATCTGAAACAAAAATAAAAGAAAGAAATTTGATTAGTAATTGGCAAGTTCAACAAAAAGGAAAATAGGACAGAATGGAAGTATCTGAAAAAAGAATAAAATTAGATTAGTAAATAATAAGCTGGAAAATCGTGAAAAAATACAAAATTATACAATTAATATACACGACGTTTCGGTTAGCTGGGTATCTCTAACCGTTCTCAAGTTTAAACAGTTTACACTTGATAATGGTTAGAGATACCCAACTAACGTCGTGTATATTAATTGTATAATTTTATTTTTTCACTATTTTCCAACTTATTATTTACTAATATCATTTCATTCTTTTTCAGATACTTCCATTCAATCCTACTAATTCAATGAATTTTATTATTTCAGCTATTTTCCTTTTTGTTGAACTTGCCATTTACTAATCAAATTTCTTTCTTTTATTTTTGTTTCAGATATTTTATAGACGATGGAAGTCCAGAATTCCACAAATACATTCGATTTCAATCAGTTTGACATCTAACATAATTTGAACCCTTTAAAATCTAAGCTATTGTAGGCTAATATTTCGGCAAAGTCAAAATAAACACTCGCAATAACGTTTTCAACAACCGACATGAATAAACTCTCATAAAAAATAAATTTTCTTTAGCTGACATTTATTTAACCTTGGAGGAATATTCCCATTTTGAAAATATTCCATATTGGGAATATTCCTCACTAATAATAAATCTAGCTTTGTTTCAGTTGGTAGAACTCGACATCTCTCGAAGTTCATCCAATCATAACTTGAATTAAAAATGATTTATATCTCAATTATTGCAATAGCAGCAGTTCAAATCGACATTCAATTCATTTTCGCTAAAAATTCAATTGATTTTATCTGATTGAATCAGCTACTGTTTGTTGACGTCAAAAAATTATCGCATCTCCTCTTCTTTTTGTATTCTCGGCTAAATTGGCCATCTGGAGAAGCTTCATTAGTATTCTGATGGGTTGTTCTTAGATCGATGGAATTAAATTTTTTAAAAATTTCATTTTATAAACTATATTTATCTACTGGCAGGTGGGTACATAGACTTCAGAGACATAACAAGAGCGTGCTCGGGATAAAATCTTTGTTAGTATGTAATGTTTGAAGTTGAATTTTAGAATCAATTCATGAAAAATATACTAGTGTACCACATTCAATTTCATATATCGCATAAAGTAAACAAGGAAAATTCTTCAATAATTTGAAAATTCACTAATAATCTTTCAAGGGAGCTGGTTATATGTATTCCGCGACGCGAAAACTGCATTCACAATGCAACAGTGAGTTATAGAAAATGTCAAGCCACCCCAACTCAAGATCTGTATACACCAGTTTCGACCTTATTAGATATTAGATCTCTTAAGTGCAATTTACTTGACTCGGAGTGAATTAACATATTTCTCAATTTTCCCCAATACTACTATGACTGAACTACTATGTGGATAAAAAATATTAGTGCCTTCCACCAAAGATATTATTAGTATTTTGATTGATTTTGTTTCGTTTCTGAAAATGAATTCTTTTATATTTTAAATTTTAATTGAACACTTGTAATTTCTGAATATACAAATACATTATTGGCACAATATATTGAATATATTTCCTCGTGTTTTGAAATTTCTAATTGTACGTCTTATATAGAATTTTTCACAATCGTTACAGTCGAGTCTATAAACACCAGTACGTTCATCTATGAGTTTTTGATTTGTTGTTTTTGATCAATTTTCCAATGCTATTGTTGATTTTATATGAAACTTTGAAATTTTGTTCATGAAAAAACAATTTCAGGTTTTCGGAAGGTTTGCCAACACCAACGTAGCTATATTAAGCAGAAAACTGACTCTAATTATGCGTGCCATCTTATTCAAGAAAAACATATCTTTAATCATAATTATAAAATATTACAGTTAGAAAATAGTCTCCACAAAATCAACTGTTGGGAATCCCTTTACATCAATAAATATAAAAATTCCGGAAACCTAGTTAACGACCAGATTGAAGTAAACCCTTCTCCTCTCCTTAATCTGTTCAATGTACCTACTAATAGCTCTGAATGAATTGCTTATTGTTATTTAGTTTCTCTAGGAACCCCTCTGTTATATTCAATTTTTCGTATAAATAGATTGTTTTGTAATACCATAATTTAGTACGAGATGAAGTCAATGTTATGACGAAACGCGTTTACTCAATAGATTTTTATTTCAACCTGTGAAAAGTTAGTTTTTTATTTCTTTATAAAGTTATAACTGAAATTCCTTCTCAATTCGCCCTACACGTATCATTTACAACGCCTAATCAAGTCGATGGATTTACATGCGACTTACATCACTGATTACATATGCACGAATGTTTAAGCATTATGATAAACGCGATTAAAAAATTCAATCATCATATACGCGATATGAAACGAATCAATGTACCTACATGATATTATATTGTTCTTTGAGATTGAGATGGTGACTGGTGTGGGCAGTAGCGATTGATCTTTATTTTCACATGTAAATTAGCAATTGCGGCAATCTATTTTGACGTGAACTTTTATGGAAGCAACGGCATGAATAACTATGTCACGCCTAACTGGCTTGATTGTTTTCTCGTAGGTAGCGTTGAATCCTAAGTGGTTGCGCCGCTATTACATATTTACTCGAAACGGCTCTGCTTCATTTTTTCCTTGTAAGGTAGGTTGCTAACTTACTAGTTTCCGAAATCTTAATTAAATTGTGGGTCTTTATGGCATTTGGGAAATATCTTGGGATAATTGATCGATATAATATAATATATTATGTTTTGCAGTCTCTTCCGTTAATTAGTTGTGTAGAAGGAAATTCTGCACAGTGCCGGATTAGCCACGTAGCAAGAGTAGCAAATGCTACAGGCCCCTCGAATTGGAGGGCCCGCGCTTCAACGCCTGTCCGACAGTAAAAAAAAATAGTTTAGATAAGCGAAAATATCTTGCATGCCTTAAACGCGAACATCTAAAACTCGACATCGTCACGTTAAATCGTAGGTATAGGTTGTATAATACCTACCACGAGAAACGTTGGTGTCAAAATCTACAACAATAAGTTAATGTTGTACCACATTTCCAAAAATTGAGCGCTGGCCGCATTAGTTATATGTTTGTACCTACTACTTGCACTGCACTACACGCAAGTTTGTAGCACTGCAAAATTAACAAGGGAATTCCCTGATATTGTCATCTATCGAGCTAGTCGTAAAACCCGAACAAATAAAATAGAATTCTATTGACTATCAAACTATTAGAATTTGATGTACATTTATATTTGGCACAACGTAAAAAACTGTGACAAGCTCTTTAGATGTTTGTCTAGCATAGTATTTTAGTTGCATCGGTTTACATTCCACCATATTATTGTAACACCAACACTTGTGACCCCCCTGGCGAATGAAAAAGAGTTTCTTGTCAGTTCTCATAACTCTACCCCAATCTAGCTAACTGACCGTAGGCAAATTGGCTCGAATAGCTCTTTCACAAGTATCATGGATGTCATTTACTTACATTAATATAAATTTGAATTTGATTGTGCGTATGTAGCTTTGATTGTACCTAGTGAATATTTAAAATAATACACGAACTATTTTATTACCAAAGTTAAAAAAAAGCCAACCAGTTTGGTTTGTAAAAATAATTTAAAAAATATAGGGAGTTTATTTCAAAAACTGGTATCATTACACGCACATAAATATACGTGTTCCTTAATAGCCTCTCCGGGTTGTCACGAACACACATTTTCGGTTTTATTCTCTAATCTGAGTTTAATACCATAAACTTGAGAACCTATAAAGCAAACCAAGGTCCCCTTGGCCGAATTTGCTACATGCCCCGCGCTGGCTTAATCCAGCACTGATGTCTGCAGCCACTTTTTGATTACGAGAGGACGACTGGCTAACTTTATAAGAAGTCAGCAGTATTTTAGAGAAATTATAATAATTTTTTACTCAACCGTTGAGAGACAGAAAAACTGCAATTATCAATTAATGAACAATTTTATTTATAAAGTGAACAACGAAAATTCTTCAATAATTTAAAATTTATCAAACGATCTTAAAAGGGAGTTTCTCTACAATCAGTGAGCGATAAAAGAGCAGTGCAATCTCGTTTCTGATCTTTTCTTGGTTGGTAGATGTTCATCTAAAATTTTATGAAGTTACTAAGCAGTCATATTGCTCTGTCTCGGAGGGCAACCCACATTTGAATACAGAAATAACATCTGGCGTTACGGAGTCCCTTATTTTGAAATATGATATGAGTGAACAAGTTTCTAAACGGAAATGAATGTTTTCAAATAATGGTTATGTTCAATATAGTTCCAGATTTAAGACTTAAATCAAATGATTTTAATCGTGTTTTAAATCAACTATTTTTTCATTTTCAATCGTGATTTATCAAACAAAAATCGAAGAAGCAAATAACTCATCAGGAAATGCAAAATAAAAGAAGATAAACTAAGTGTTCACATACTGTAAGTGTAGAAAAGATTTTTCAATGACCTATTGCCAAATAGGTAATTTTTTTTGCCACTCTGGGATATTTCAGCTCTCTTTTTAAAACATATTAATATTTAAAGAAGAAAGTATTGGAATACGCAATTTACTTATGAACGTATAACGGGCTACACACGGACGTTGATGTGTTAATACATCAACATGCATTCAAAAACGCGCAAGCAGATAGCGTACACACGTTCGAACAAAACCATAGTTTTGTTCGAAGAAGAATGTTTAGCTCTTGTGACAGTGGCGTGTACTTATGCTCTTGAAGAGAAAAATAGAAATTAACTACCACTGCTTTAAGAATGCACAAACATCGATGAATCGCCTCCACACGTTGAGAGATGCACGTGTTCATTTGAATGCGCATCCAAAAATTCAAGCGATTCAGAAAACAGTCATCCGGAGTGTGCATTCAAAAACGTGGGTATTTTTACATCCATATCAACGTTCTTGGTTGCACGTTCTTGGATGCACGTTGATGTGTTAAGACATCAACGTCCGTGTGTAGGGGCCTTATAGGCTGACTGTAAGTTAAGAAATGATCCGTCTCGCGTTCACCGCATATGCACATTATAAAGACGAATGAATTTTTTGGTTCCGACAGAAAAGCCGCGGCACGTTGCAGAAAATGTTCATGTCAATTCAAGTTATTTTGCATGTCGCCGAGGAGATTTTCTAACTGTAAATCTAGACAACAAATATTTTCGGGCGGATCGATACTCAAAAATGAAAATAAGTCATTTAAAAATTCTTTATTGCCACATTTAAGACACAAATCAGTATGAATTGATCAAAATAAAAATATCACGATTTGATCGAAAAAATCAGATTTTTTGATTCAACATAATACAAATACAGCTGGCGCGCACGCCTAGCAACTCTGTATTGTCACTCGCGTATCTGTCATTTCACATGTTAGGCCTATATTTCATTCGACAAAGTGTGTGTGACGTGCTTCGTGCGTTCCAAAAAATTCGGTATGAAAAAGTGTACCCTCATAAATACTCGAATAAATTTGCGATACTTCAATTTTTATCTTTTTGAAAAAATTATATTATATCACCATCAAATGTAGAACGATAATAAAACTTCATTATTATTTTTGATCCGTTTTGGACATAAATGAATAGTTATTCTTTAATTTAAAATTTTATTTTTATATAATAATTGTTATTTGTGTACCGCCTTGTATAAGAGCTTCGTTCGTAATTTCTGCTATGAATTCTGTTATAAATGATGAGTAATTTATATATCGCTAGAATTAAATAGGTTTGATGAAAATGTCCTTCGTAGTGAAATTTCGTGTCGTATGTTTGCTACTTTGTCCATGTTTACTTATCATATTGTTGCGTGTTCTTGATCTCGTCCGACATGTTCATGCGTATGGAGATTTTTCAGAAAATTTGATTACTACGCGGAAAGTTTTGAATATACAAACTGTTAACTGATCGGCGAAAAGTGCGAGTCGGACTCGCGCATGAAGTACCATTGACTATTCCCCCCTTGAATATTTATTTTATTTTAATTTTATTATTTATTACTAAAGTAAATATACAATTCAATTTTTCGTGAATATTTCAAGTGCCTACCTGTTACATTTTATTGATATCGAGCAAAAATAGGCAAAAAATGGCGTTTTTGTATGGTAGCCCCCCTTAAATATTTATTTTATTTTTTTAGTATTTGTTGTTATAGCGGCAACATAAATACATAAATTGTGAAAAATTCACATGTCTAGCTATCGCGGTTCTTGAGATACAGCCTGGTGACAGACACGGACGGACAGACAGCGAATTTTTAGTAATAGGTTTTTACGTTTTTACGCTTTGGGTACGGAACCCTAAAAACTAATGAAAATTGTGTGATATATTGTTTTCAGTTTGAAAAATTTGTGTATTTTCTTTTTCTACTCAAAATGGGATGGTGGGACTTTGTCGAGTATTTCGTATGTGTTCCACCATTTACCCCAATCGATAGATGGGGAATTACCCATTTACAACATCGGTATCGTACCTGGGATTCGAAACTGGTACCCCCTGTGTCCTATATCCTGTTTGCTCAACCGACCATACTACAGCGAATAATTTATTAGATTTTTTCGAATGAATAAGGTATTTAACATGAAATTTTTCCTTTGTAAATTATTGTAGTACTCGTTTTTTAAAGTTGAATATTCTCTTTTGATACTGTTATAAAAGACACTCTGTTTGGGAAACTTGAAATCCCATTCGATTAAGCGAATGAAATCTGGCCAAATCAAAAATGTCTTTGATATTTTTATTTTCTTTGTAATGTTACGCGTTCTCGGAGCACCTATTCAAAATCTGGGGACAACTTCTCGAACAATAATGTGGATGTGCGCAGAGAAAACAGATATTGACATTCAATGCGGCTACCTCAATCAATCAAGTACTACTTTTCGTTTTTTCGTCCCAGTGAATTTGGGAACTCTATTTAAGAATTTTCATTTTGTTTTTTACCCCAAGTTTTTGGTTAATTTAATAGACATTGAATTGCACTGAAGATAGTGACCTGAAGATGCTAAAACTGAAGATAGAGAAAATCTTTCCTTAAATTTCGGACTGAAGTGCGTGCAGGTAAGCAGTTGTCCATTTTATTTCGATTTTTGTAATAATTTCGTTTCAGTAATAATAAATTTATACCAGCAATTCTTTCCTACAATTACACACTCATTTCAGTGAAGCAGTGTAAATATTGACATTGATATTACTAATTTATTGACTAATACTAAAGTGTTCATGTGATTATCGAAACTAGCCCTCAAAATATTCCCCTTACACAGTCATTTCACATGGAAATATAAGGAATCGAGTTTTGATGCATGTTTTTGATATATAAGTTTGAGATGTTGATATTATACGGATGAGGTGCCCAAGAGGAAAAACTTTATTATTTTCAGTTTTAGCGAAGAATGTTTTTCGTGCAAAAAGTTTTGATTGTTCAAAAATCCCATAAAATGAAATAAAATTCACATTTTTTAAACCTGCTCAATTTTATATTCAATTTGATGTAAAACTCTATGTTTTTTCTAGTTGTCATTCTTTTTCAACTATGCTAACTTTTCAATAAAGAATATATCTTGTAAAGTTGTATGGTATTGGAGCTGTTTCGTACAAGAACGCAATTAATTAATTGATTGAAAAATACTCGAATGTACCAGTTACGAGAAATAGATTAAATAAATTAATAAAGAAATTACGTACTAATTATCATTACATTACGCAATTGAGTGCAAAAATTTATAGGGTTTCACATGAAATTGGATATAAAATGAAACAGGTTTTAAAAAACTTTAATTTTATTTCATTTTATGTGATTTTTGAACCAGAAAAACCTTTTATCAAGAATAAAATTTTTCGTCGAAATTGAAAATAAAAAAGTTTTCTTGGACACGCTGTTGTAGTGTATTCCTTCTAACATGTTACAGGGTGTGTTAATATAAACCTGTAATTATAATCTTTGGCAATAATAAATGGGTCGTGGGGAAAACCTAAAAGTCCTCTTTTACTTTTAATTGTGGCAATGTCCTTCGTAGTGATATTTCTTGTCGTAAATCTGATACTTATATTTCATATTGTTGCATATTGTTCATCTCGTTCGAAATGTTTATGGGTATGGAATTTTTTGAGAAACTTGGAATATTGCGTGGATAGGTTTATTTTCATTGTTTCCAATAAAATCGAGTGATATATTGTATGGCTCTTTTAATGTTTTTCGAAGCTTACTTTTATGAATCCCCTGAACTAATTTATAGCGGGGAGGCAATTGCAAGTAGCAGGTGACATATCTACTCAACTTAACGGTAACAGGAAACAATAAAAGGAATAAGACATTCCCCTTCGACTGGTCGTTTCTTGGTATTTTTAGAATGTGGCGAACGTCTTCTATCCGTCGGAGTATCATCTCTGGAAGTAATATTTTCCATAATGAAGTCTTGTTTGTTGTATGAACTCGAACCACATAAAGTGAACAAGGAAAATTCTTCGATAATTTAACAATCTTCCAAGGGAGCTGAATTAATGTATTCGGCGGCGTAAAATATGCATTTATTTTTCACTCGTATATTATTTGTTGATTTTACCTTAGATACGGTTGCTATAAATACACTCAGTATGCCCTAGGGCGTTATGAGCGGGCATAATGGATCATAACGCCCGCTAATTGTACGAGGAGAAATGAAGCAACTTCCATTGATTAAATACTTCGTAATCCTTGTCGTTTACGACTCTGGATTTGTCCGGCAATGGATTATTCGCAGCTTTGGCTGAATTTTCTATGATATTCTCGGGTAAATTCATTTTCATTTCCATTATTTCTATAAGACTACACAAAGAAAACAGCAATGACATTCACTAAATATGATGACAAAAATATTCACAAACGTCAAAATATCAACAAATGACAATCCTACTATGAGAAGGAAAATGGGAAGGAGCAATGAACCGATTTTAAAATCGATTTTTCATTATAATAATAGTATATTGTATACCTAGTCGGTAAAGTGGAATTTTTCAGGCCGAAAGAAGATATGGACAGGCGAGGCGCACCCGAGTCTGGCCACTTCTTGAGGCCTGAAAAATCACTTTACTGCCATGGTTTACACATGATTTTTTATCCTACAATAGTATATTGTATACGACTGACTGCTTTTTTAAAAAAGCTATCACTTTTGTATACTTTCCAATATTAACATTATCTTTCACTAGTAATGTAGATTTTAGCATTGAATTTATTGACCAGATAGTTGACGATTTGTATTTTTTTGATAATTCTGACAAATAAAGCGTTTTTCAATAAGAGGTACCTGATGTGGAAAGACTATATTTATAATAGGGTGCCATAATTTGATGACTGTGAGTTGATCTGATATTTCTCAAGTCATTACAAGTAGTAAAATGCAGTGATACACGGTAGATCAGCGTGCTTACATTGTGAAAACTTATCATGAAAATGAGTCTTCTGTAATAAAGACATTTCGCGGAATTCGTGATTACTTTGGTGCCCATAACCGCCCAACAGAAAAAACAATTCGCAGTTTTGTGCGTAAGTTTGAAACTGATGGATCTGTCCAAGATGTAAAATCTCCAGTACGTGAATGTGCATGCCGTTCTGTGGAAAACATTGCAGTGTTTCGTGAAAGTGTGGCTGCAGATCCAAAAATGTCTGGCCCACGACGTGCGCAGTACTTGGCTCTCAACAAAACCACAACGTGGCGAATTTTAACAAAAGATTTGTCTGTCCACCCATACAAGATACAGTTAACTCAAGAATTAAAGCTTGCAGCGACGTACGTTTGCTAATTGGATACTCCAAAAGCAGGCTATTGATAATGACTTCTGCAAGAGGATAATGTTTAGCGATGAAGCCCATTTTCATTTAAGCGGGTATGTAAACACACAAAACTGTCGCATTTGGGGCAGTGAAAATCCAAGACGCATTCACGAGAGGCCTATGCACTCCCAACGTGTGACTGTTTGGTACGCTTTGTGGAATGGGGGCATAATCGGACCATATTTTTTAGAAAATGACGACGGTCAAGCGGTTACCGTCAATGGTGAACGTTACCGCGCCACGATAAACGAATTTTTACGGTATATCTTGTTGAAAAACCCTGTATGTTAAAATTACATATTCACTATATTTTTTTACCAGCTCACCACCAGGCACACCACTCCATAAATAATTTGTATTGGAGGTTATATTTTAGATTTATTCGGTAATAAGTCTAGCGTGGCCTGATTATGATTGAATTGACAACTGCTAAATATTTATTTTTATACTGACGTTTAATTGTCAACTGGAGCGCCAGCTAGCGTGAAAACGTAAAAATTATATTACCGCCTAGCCGAGAAAAGGTTTACTTTATCGCCTCCGTAAAGCTGGTAAAATTCAACTTTCTTATAGTGTAGGATAAAAAATATATTTTTCGTGAAAAATAAAATCTTTTATGCATCACGTGCGTTACTAGATCCTAACGCCCATCGGACGTTAGGATCTATATAACGCACTTGGTACATAAATAACTATTTCCGCCGACCTCTAAATAAAAGCTTACTTTAACGTACACGAAATTGATCATTAATGACCCATTTTAATGTGCAATTTCTCCTATTTTAATGTATGATTGTCATGGGCAACCAAACACAAAAGTATTCAGCACGGAATAGTTGAATTATTCTGTTTCTGTACTGTTATTCCACAGAGAAAAGGAATTTATAATTCAAATCGAAAAATTTAACTCAATACAAAATAAAGTAGAAACTGCGGAAAAATTTTTATGCAATAATCGTTCGAAAGTACATAACACTTCAGCTTCCACCAGTTCCACATATTCCTTATCGGATATTGTAGGTAATTTTAACTATTCAAAATGTCACATGTCTAATATTCCATCTATGAATTTCTCAAATTGTTCCATCGGGAGCATAAATATAAATATATCGAAATGAACATAGAAATTTATATTGTGTCAAGTGTATCTGTCATGCTAAATAAAAATTTATTTCAATCAAGAATTTATACTCAATTCATGATGAGGTCGACGGAAAAATCTTGTAATAAACTCGTTTATTAATGTAGCGATTAATGGTCTCGAACTATTAACGCGCTCGCTCCGCTCACGCGTTAAAATATCTCAACCATTAATCGCTGTCATTAATAAACTAGTTTATTAAATAGCTATTACAATGCAACAGTGAACTATAGAAAATGTCAAGTCACCCAGACACAAGATATGCATACGTCTCTCTCCGTCTTATAAGGGGGCATGCATTAATTACGTGAGATAATTTTGGCGATTTTTCGATCCCCCCTCCCCCTTGGTAAGATGTCGTGAGATTTTGCTCGACCCCCTTCCCCCTCCTCGAATCTCACGTGGGATTTTTTTAAAATTATATATTTATCATGTGAATGAGTTAATATGTGCTCGATTCCATTAGATTTATTTAAAGAAACCATTTTCTTATAATTTTTTCTATGTAAGACTAGTATTTCATATTTTCAATGACGTAGCATAGAATCACAAATGGGAGTTAACAATAAAATACCTAAATAGGAACTACTGAAATATGTAAAAAAAATATTCACTCTAATTCAATCAACGGAGACTAATAACTACTTTAGACTAAACACTACTTTAACACTTTTTATTCCGCCATAACTTCAATAAAAAATTCTATTAGTTCAAGTAAATTGTAATATTTTATTGAAATGTGGAGAAAATAAAATTGATAATGAAATAATTGTTGTAATAAGCCATACAGAATTTTTTTTCAGTGAAAATTATTAGTGCATTGTATATTTAGTATAAAAGCATTATTTTTTACGAATGAATTTCCCATCGTACGGTATGATGAAAAAGAAATATTCTTTCCAAAAAAAAATTTATTTACTGTTAGTTCATATTTAATAAATGAATAAATTGTTTCCAAACAAATGTAATTTATTTGTATTTAGTAAATTCTTCTATCAGTGCATAATTAAGCCGCGATGAATATTATTATGTATGATTTAGCCATATTTTAGTGTATGAATTATATTCATAATTTTTTTAAATTGCTATTTTAATTGTTTTGTAAGATTTATTGAACCATGAATTTCAAATCTTCTTCCTTTTTTTACGCCTTACCTTGATTCAGTTTTTTATGCAGATACAAAATTTTATTGTCGATAGAGTTTTTTAAAACTAAGTTCTTACCACTTAAATTTCAGTCAGGTTACATTATCTTGATTAATACTCATTTCTAGATTGAAAAATTGTTATATTAGGAAGTTGACGTTAAGGTTATTCGATCCATAATTAAAATTAATGGTTGCGAGTTTATTGCCTTACTGGAAAACGTAAATATTTATTCACAATTATTATCAATTTACTTATCTCGAATTACAGGAAGGTTCAACTTATCGCTTTAAAGCTTTCATTACGCAAGCTGTATGAGACATTTGAGCCAATAATAGTAATATTTTATCGATTTGTCAGCTGTCCTTATTGTTGAAGAGATTAGTTTCACTAGAAAACGTTCGAAAGTAACGGTGCTTTATGATATGAAGTAAAATGTAATATGGATGTATATATAAATATATATATATATATATATATATATATATATATATATATATATATATATATATATATATATATATATATATATATATATATATATATATATATATATATATATATATATATATATATATATATATATATATATATATATAGATATATATATATATATCTATATATATATATATCACTTTTTGATAATTATTAGCAATAACAGGGTTGGTGAATCTCAAAAAACTCGATTTTATTAAAAAGTTGACGTGTCGCCACGACATTCGTGGCTTTTTCAGAAGTTTTGAAAAAGCAACGAATGTCGTGGCGAAACGTCAACTTTTTAATAAAATAGAGTTTTTTGAGATTCACCAAGCCTGCTATTGCTAATGATTATCAAAAAGTTAAAAATAGTTCACAGACAACAACTCAAATATATATATATATATTCAATATTTTTATATTCTTTATTCAATAAGTGTCAAGTGTATGTTAGCTATAATGGCTATGAAAATCTCTATTATCATTTAAATTCTTTTCTTGTTAGATATCCAGAAAGAAGGAAACTGTGTTTTGAGATATTTGCTCGTTTAAGAGCAAATTTAATTGAGCACGGATCATTTGTTCACCTGCGTGCTAAAATATACAACATAGAGAACAGGGAAAGAAAAGAGATACGTTGGGATATATAGAAAAACACCTTTGTGTAGTAAAATTGAGAAGGAAATTGGTGTGCCAAAAACTGACAGCATTGCAGAACTTCGAGAGGCAATTCATTTAGCCTTTCGAAATCTGCGAATGAGAACAAAGGTTCTTTTAAACGCTATTCAAAGAATTACAAAGATGTGCCAATTTTGCATCAGAAAAATGGTCGTCAATGTGAACATCACCTTCATTTTTTTTCAATAATGTTATTTATTTGTGTTTGTAATATTGTTACTTCACTCTACAAAACTGTTGACACAAACTTACTGTTAGAAAAAAGATCTATAGGTATTTTTTAAGTAAAAGTTACCTATATGCAAGGTATCCGACTCTTCGTTAGTAATATGTAACTTTCACTTGTTCATTGTTGTTATCCATGGCCTTCTATTGATTTATGCATTTAATTGAAAATTGTCATTTATTTGCGCTTTTCTGAAAAAAAGTTTATACTATTATATATTTTTGAAAAGGTAAAAAAAAAGAAAAATATTTTAGTCTATAAATATACAGGGTATTCCATTTAAAAAAACATACAGGTTGTTAAAAATTCAATTTAATTTTTGGAGATTGGATGCATCGATTAATCTAAATCAAAATATCTCGAAAACGGCTGCTTTTAGCGACTTTTGACAAGCATACATTTTTAACGTAAACGTGATAGAATAATCGATTCTTTTTCTAGAAAATAAATGTTATACATTCATGCACGAAAAAGTTGTTACCTACTCTAAAAAAGAGAAATAGGACTGTAAGTGGCGCCCTCTTAATTAAAAGCCAAACTAAGATCGAATTTGAATTAAAAAATCCTCAAACACCAATTTTCGTCCGAATATCGACATTATTTCAACAATTATCTACGAATAACAAAAATAGAATAAAATTTTTTAATAACCTGCATCTCAAAAATGAAGACCTTGCGGACCATGTACATATGAACTTTTCACCTTTAAATATCTGAGGAATCGTTCGGTAAAATGGCAGACACTTAATAAATAAAACCCTGTAGATGTATTAAATCATTGTGCATCTATTCAGTCTATGTCAATATTGACTTTGGGGGTTAAAAATGTCTATTTAGAAATAACACGACCTTACTGCTTTTGAAGCGTTTTATTTTATTTTCGCGATAACCTCGGTGGAGCAATTTTGTGTTACGAAATATAGGTCACGATAATGTTTTGGAATGATAAATCTAGAAGCGTTTTATACGTACATATTATGTCGTAATGCTGGAAGTGCTGCCAATCTGCAAATAACAAGTCCATTCAGTATTGAAAGATGTCCATTATTAGGCTTATTATTAAAATTTTCAAGTTCGAGATGGAGGAACAGACTTCTTAAAACTTCCGTTATGTGATTTCCATTCTGTCTGTCAATATATTTCCATTTGTAAACATTTATTATTATTAAAACCTTCGACGGGGCAGTTATTTTCGGCTTTTCGTATCGTACATCCGCATTTAAACTGCCACTAAGTTATGTACATACTCTTGAAAGATTTGTTTATACATACTGTTCGAAATGGTTCTCGAGGTAAATACTCTTTCAAATTTTATTCAGGTTTTATCCTCTGCCTGACTCATCCATACGAAAATCAGTATTTGTTTTAACTTCAACAGAAAAATACAATATCGAATATCTCCGAACATGAAAACAATTTTTATGACCTATAAAACGTATAGGAAAGTTATTTTATTTCGTTGTAAAAATATCTCATGTATTATGGAATTTTAGGAATTTTGCCAAGCTAAAAGAGTTTTCAGGTTTAAAATTTTATACTTTAATTTTTCAGAGAGTGACAAAACGAATGAATTTTTCACATTGATAAGAAATATCCGATTCAGTCAACTTCTACCTCGTATCAAATGCACATCTTGCATATTATCGAATATTTGCTAAGCGTTTCTTAAAAAATATTGAAGTTAACTCACAAAAAATTGGTACATTTTTGATTAGAATAGTATTATGTAGGTTTTTTTTGCGATTTTATTCTTTCAAAGAAAATTAACGTAGTTTCAAGACCTAGAAGACATTCCAATATTATTCCAATCATTTATTTAGATGAGAATAATACGTTCCAGATTGATTTTCTGGGGAGAGTTGAGGATTAACAGTGGAATTTTGACGTGATCAGAACTATGCGTTGAAAAAGTTGGAAAAGAGGTATTACGATTTTGTACTTCAGCATCGTAATTATGAGTACCTTATATAATATTTTCTGTGGCAACTATTCTACATGTTAACCCATCCGCATATTATTTTAAAGTGGTACCCTTGATATAAGTTTGAGAAACAATCACTGTCCTTTTTTCGTGATAATTTCAATATTTTTAGAGTGGATCAGTTGCAGTTGACAATGTGTCGGGAAATGCTGCTGTAATTGTTATGATATATTCAATTACAAATTCCAAGTATATTCCTAAAATACCAATATATTTCATCAAATATTCCTGAACTCATTATTCTGTTCATATATCATGTCTTTTTTGTATATTCTTCTGTTAATTAAGAATTTATAATAGATGCCCGAAAAATAACATCTGGGTTATTGTTTATTCGTTTCACAATAGAAAACACTGCTATCTTGTTATATGTGGAACAATTATTTGTGGGGATATATAGGAAAATTACCCACATTGATAGCTCTGATGTATCGAATATATACTGCAGTAGTAATATAACAATAACACTCAATATTATATGGAGGTATAAAATTTTCAGGTCATCAGTTCTAAAGATCGTCTGGTCAACATATATATATATATATATACATATATGTACATATATATGTACATATATATATATATATATATATATATATATATATATATATATATATATATATATATATATATATATATATATATATATATATATATATATATATATATATATATGAAAAACTTGGTTCTCGGGATGAACCGCGTAAAAGATTTGAAAAATCTCGACGTTTCGGCTCCTTTTGCGAAGCCATCTTCAGGAGAATTACAAGGAAAAATAATTCAGATACGTGGCCTCAATCTGGCCTACTCCACGAATCGAATTAGGAGGAATCGGAAATAATACCGAGTTCGTGGGCTCAAATTGCCGACTCCCACAACCGTACTGCTTCCTGTCAACTCTGAAGTCTCAACCTGCCTACTCTTCAGAGTCAACTGACGGGCCGATCGTCGCGTGGCCGTATTTATAGGGAAGGGGGGCGGGTACTCTATTGACGTAGTTATTGACGTAGTTATTGACGTAGTATTGACGTCAATGGGGTATTCACGCACGGTATCAGTGCGGGATGCACTCCGATTGGGTGTGACACGGCGACCACTGAGAAGCGGCTTCCATGCTGATGGGAGTCTGTGACTGTCATCTCTGGTGTTCAAACAATTTGGACGTTTTTCTATTTCTACAGCTTCACGAAATATTCGGGATTTGAATGATCGGACGGGAGCAATAGTTCTTGTATTGGGGAAATCGATAATGTGGCCTGTTTGGGTGTGATGTTGGGAAAGGGCGTTGGTGATATCTGAATGTCTTACTGACAGGAAGCAGTACGGTTGGTGGAGTAGGCAGTTTGAGACCACGCAATCGTATTATTTCCGATTCCTCCTAATTCGATTCGTGGAGTAGGCAGATTGAGGCCACGTATCTGAATTATTTTCCCTTGTAATTCTCCTGAAGATGGCTTCGCAAAAGGAGCCGAAACGTCGAGATTTTTCAAATCTTTTACGCGGTTCATCCCGAGAACCAAGTTTTTCAAATACTTTCGACCGCGGAAATCTTTCTGAACATATATACATATATATATATATATATATATATATATATATATATATATATATATATATAGATATATACATATATATAATATATATATGAAGGATAGTAGATCCAGGGATTTTTATGGTATCTCAGTGCCCCTTCTTAAGAGAGAGGCTAGTAGCATTTTACATCCAATCACTCACCTAATTAATAGGTGTTTACGAGATGGAATTTTTCCCGATTGCATGAAGGTATCCAGAACTATACCTCTTTTCAAGAAGGGTGACCCAAAAGATGTTGCCAACTACAGACCCATCTCGCTCGTCCCAATATTCTCGAAACTTATAGAGAAAATTTTGTGTAACCAGATGCTCAAGTATTTCGAGTTTAATAACTTATTTTCTGTTTCTCAGTTTGGTTTCCGCAGGAAGAGAAGCACTATTGATGCTATATTACAGTTTGTGAACTATACGGTTGAATGCTTCGAGCTAGGTCTTTACTCATTCTCCTTGTTCCTGGACTTGACCAAGGCATTTGACTGTGTGTCTCATTCGGCTCTCCTTAAAAAGCTTGAACACTATGGCTTCGACAATACCAGTATTCAGCTCATCCGATCTTTCTTGAACAACAGGCATCAATCTGTCTCTGTAAGTGATAATTGGTCCAGTAAGGAAAAATTACTATTGGAGTACCACAAGGCTCAATATTGGGTCCTATACTTTTTTTAATATATATCAACGATTTTCCTGACTACTTAGACCACTGCCTAACAATTTTGTTTGCTGATGATACAACTATAAGTGTTTCGAGCAGAGATATAAATGAGGGGAACGAGCTTAGTGAAATATCGCAGTCCAAGTGCTTTGAGATGGTTCTCGGGGAATGGGCTTTGCGTGAATGATGGTAAAACTGGAGAAAGTGATTTTTACTCTTAGACCAGCCGAGGAGCTGGGGAGTGTTAGGTTCTTGGATTATATATGGATGCCAGACTTACATGGAATGCCCATGTTGATTTTCTGGCAGCCAAGGTATCAAAAAATATATTTGCTTTGAGAGCCATGAAGCGCGTCACTGTCTGTAGGTGTGTTGAGGTCGGCTTACTTCGCGATGTGTCAGGCTCATCTGAGATATGGCATTCTGGTCTGGGGACATTGTGCTGGGTTTGATAGATTGTTTGGATTGCAGAGAAGAGCGATAAGAATAATTAGTGATCTCAAGTATAGAGAGGATTGTAGGCAATCTTTTAAAAGTTTAGACATTCTAACTCTACCTGGCTTATTTATTTTAGAATGTCTCATGTACGCCCACTCGAGTAGAGATAAATGGCAGCTAAATTGTGATAACCACTCATATGACACTAGGAATAAGGATGATATATATGTACAGAGATATAGACTGGGGAGATCACAAAATGGTCCAAATTTTTTAGCATTTAAGTTGTATAACAAGTTACCTTCAAGCTGGAGGTCTCTTACGTTAAACCAATTTAAAAATAAAATCAAAAAAATCTTACTTGATGCAGCTCCCTATAATTTTAAAAATTTTAATTTTAGTGAATTTTTCTAACTGAATTTTTAACTGTATGTTCCTTTTACTATCTTTTACTATCTTTTATTTCTATTTCACAACTTACTTGATAGTGATGTAATTTTGTACTGGACGCGTGTAAATACAATTGTATACTGACACAAATAAAGATGATTTGATTTGATTTTTGATTTGATTATATATATATGGGTGAGTCATTTTTTTGTAGCAGGACTTTAACATCTTATGGAAGACATTTTTTTATGATGAAAATCTTATATAAACATATATGCTTAGGAGCTTCGTTTCTGATATACAGGGTGCCAAAGTTTTATATTTTTCTGTGTTTTTCTTAGTTTCCCCCTATAATTTTCAAAATAATTGAATGAAATTTAGCACACCTATTTCACTTCAATAACTCAATATTTGGGAATTTTTAGCATTTTTGATTACCTACAGGGTGATACACTTTTGGTGTCGTACCCAATTTAGTCCAGTGAATAGAGGAGGATTACCTTGCAAACTGTCCGGTAGTTCTGAATTTTTGATATGTTGTCTAGGATGATTAGTTAGTAGGTATTTGAAATGCAAAATGCACAATTTTTCTCGCTGTGTGCCCGCCGCCATATTGAATGAACCGAAAAAAAATCGGCACTTTCTTTAGATTTTTGGCATTTATCTCGACATCCATGCAGTTTTCGAAAAACATACAAGAGAGCAAAAGGTATCTAAATTACAGAGAGAATTAAAATTGATTATTTATTGGAAGCAGAGGCGGCACGCATAAAAGTTCGGGAGGGTTGAATTGGGTACGACCCCCAAAAGTGTATCACCCTGTAGGTATTCAAAAATGCTTAGTAGCCCCAAATATTGAGTTATTGAAGTGAAATAGGTGTGCCAAATTTCATTCGATTATTTTGAAAATTATAGAAGGAAACTTAGAAAAAGACAGAAAAATATAAAACTTTGGCACCCTGTATATCTGAAACGAAGCTCCTAAGCATATATGTTTATATGAGATTTTCATCATGAAAAAATGTCTTTCACAAGATGGTAAAGTCCTGCTACAAAAAACTGACTCACCCTGTATATATATATATATATATATATATATATATATATATATATATATATATATATATATATATATATATATATATATATATATATATATATATATATATATATATATATATATATATATATATATATATATATATATATATATATATATATATATATATATATATATATATATATATATATATATATATATATATATATATATATATATATATATATATATATATATATATATATATATATATATATATATATATATATAATATATCAGTGGCGCACCCAGGGGGAGCCATGGGGCTGCAGCCACCCCGAGATTTAAAAGAGCAATTCAAAAGAATTGAGATTACTAAGATAATAATTGTAAAATTAGCTCATCTACTAGTATGAAATGAGCCCACTGGTCGCTATCAGTCAACCATAAGATCTATTGTGATTTATCGGATACGGGATGTGCGTTTTCTATTTAAATTTAAAGAGGTAAATATTGATTCAGCCCCTCCTCCGAAACTCATCCTTGGTGCGCCCTTGATATATATATATATATATATATATATATATATATATATATATTTATATATATATATATATATATATATATATATATATATATATATATTTATTTATTTATTTATTTATCTAATCCTGCTAAAAACATGTAAGGAAATATTTGAAATATATCTAGGACAAAAAACAGAAATCTGTTATACCTATAATTCCCCTTGCATTGGTCATCTCGATGTATCTTTAACGTTTTCTACCTAAGGTTGAATAGAGGTCGATCATAAAATCATTTGCCATTTGGGAATTTTATGATTTGGTCATGTATTGAGTGAGTTTCATTTCATTTCTCCATACTTACTAAAAGTCCGAAAATTCCTTTAGAGCTTAAATTAATGGCTATCCCTGTTATCATAGATCTATTGTTTGGTTTCAACGAAGCTACTGAAAATTTGACCGAAAGCATGAATTTGGTGGGGGGATGATTACACTTTCATTTACTCCCTACCGGCAAGCAGTTTCTAGAAAACAGCAAGTGACTTTTACGGCACCGTAAACCTTCCGCCTCTGGGAACTAGTTTCAAACGGCTTAATACCTACCACCTACCATATTTCTGGTAGTATAATAAATTTGGAAAATCCATTCTGCAGGCAGATAAATTTAAATTTAAACTTTTGGTACCAATATGCCGAAGTGTGAAACACAATCTTGTTTAGCTTCAGTTGAATGTCTAACGCAATTCTCATCTTCTTTGTTTTAACCGATTCACTTTTTCTAGGTTACGTGAGTTGTGTAGGTTAGGTTAGGTTTCATAGGTTTTTTCTCTATATTCTTCTGCTTATTAACATCGTATTTATGTGAATGAATATACCAGTTCTTAAACTGACTAAATAATAAAGCCGCGGCACGCTGCAGAAAATTTTCATGTCATACAAGTTATTTTGAATGTCGCCGAGGAGATTTTCTAATTGTAAATTTTAGACATCAAATATTTTCGGGCGAATAGAAACAAAATAATGAAAATAAATGATTTTAAAGTTCATTATTGCCATATTCAAGGAAGAAATCAGAATAAATTGATTGAAATAAAAAAAAAACGTTATTTATTTCAACCCTGGATAGAATACAAATAATAAAGCAGAATGTAATTTAATTATTAATATATTCGATTGAGTTTTTAAAAATTTCTAAACCATCTCGATAGCCAAGATATTCAAGAAAAAGCGGGTTTTTTTGAGATATGCTGAAAGAAATTAGTTAACAGCGTCCACTTCAAAGGGCGCTATCTTCCTTAGGATGAACTTCTGGATAAAGGTAAATTAGGTTAGACGGACATAAAATCAAATACTTATAGTATCTGTAGTTTGCGTTTGGCAGGATAGTTATAATTATAAGCTTGTATTTCATTCATCTGTGCCTAAAGCTACAGTTCAACCAGGAACATTGAGGAATATTTTGTTGCTTAATGTTTCTCCTTGTTGCCAAAAGTAGAAACTTATGGCAACATACGTAAACTTCTTGCTTCCACTGAAGCAACTAAAATTGTCAATAGTTGCATATTGATTAGTAGAAACAGTCAACATTTGTTGCCGAAACATAAAGAAATTTTTAGGAACATTTAGGAACATTTTGGAACACGTTGCCGAAAAATAAAGAAATTTTATGGAACGTTTACGGAAACATGCAGCAGCAACAAAAATGTTCTTCCGGTGGAATCGTAACTTGAAGGGTGTCAAGTAGAAACAGTCAAAATTTGTTGGTTACCGAAACATCAAAAAATTTTAAGGAACATTAAAGAACATTTACGGAAACACGGAACAGCAACAAAAATATTCCACAATATTCCTCCGGTGGAACTGTAGCTTTATGTAATCAGAGTTCACCTTGAATTTATCATTCATTCAACCCTGGCGTTGCTTTAAACTTTAAAGTTTAAAGGCTCGTCGGAGGAGTGAAGACGAAAACCGTGATTAGCGTTATAGAAATAGCTTCGAAAATAACAACTGCGCCCGAAGCAGAGTCGCACGATTAATAAACTCTCTGTACGGATGCAGTTAATTGGCTTTGTTGGTCTGTTTATTAATGTTTTTTTCCTTCTTTGCAGCACGAGCCCGAGCCAATTGAACGAAGTGTCGACATGTCCAGACTTCACGTTTTCAAGTGAGTAAATTTGCGTTACATCTTCGTAATTATCACAATCTCTAGGTCCTAGAGATTGCGATAATTACAAAGATGTAACACTTTAGGAGGATAGACGTTCGGTTAGAATTAATTTTTATTTTGGAGTTTACTCCTTGAGAAACGGTTTTCATTTTTAGCCGGCGAAATGAAAATTTTATGTGGAGTAAAATCGAGCGTTAACTAAAATTTAAATTTTACGACTATCCTAAAGATAGTCACATTTTATTATGGAGTTTTTTGTTTCGTTTGATCTGGCATGACCTCTAGATTTGTGCGTTTGGTCAGCAGGTCACTTGGTTAGGTCCCAGGTTGTCCAAAAGCCTACCTTTATGGACTCTTTAAGAAAATGCTTTGCATTTTGTCAGGACCGAACCCTGACTCTTGGAAGTTGGATATACAGGTTTCTCATATGTTTCCCTAGTCTTGCTGTAGTTATGCCCACTTGAAGCGTTGTCATCTTGGTCAAACAGTCTGTTGAAAATTGGACGTTTTAGTCTAATTCCTGTCATACATAGAACGATTTTTGAGTAGGTAAGATAAATGTTTGTCTTCGTCAAGAACTATGTGACTACACAAAGGTGTGTGCAACTATGTGTGAAACTTGTAGGAGTGAGGACGTAGCCTTTCCAGATGTTGGAGTTCATTAGTACTCTGGAACTACAAGGCGAGCAGTAGATGTACGAAGTAGTGACAACAGCTCTGATGGGGGACACAATTGAACTTAAGGTCGCGGTGCATTGTAAAATTGAAATTACGTTCCTTTGCGCAACATACTATGCACACCTTTTCAAAAAGTCCATAGGGGTTAAATCATCCGAAGACAAGATGTTTGTAAACGTTGAAGAGCGTTGGTTTTTCCAGCGTTGTACCTTTCTCTTTAAACTTTTTGACTCGTTTTCTAATAAGATGAAGGCTTGGCGCATCATTTAAGTGGCAAAAACCTCGAATACTGCAGACTCTGAATCACCGTTTTTGTAAAACTCTAATCCCAGAAACGCTCCATAGCGACTGAATTCCCAAGAGCCAGGCTACCGATTGACAATCCCTGCGCTCCTAGGATTCATTGCGTTCACGCAATAAGCTAAATAAATATAAACTTTCTTTTGATACACCTTGTATTAGGGGGCATCCATTAATTATGTAAGATTATTTTGGCGATTTTTTGACTCCCCCTTCCCCCTTACTGGATGTCGTGAGTTCTTGCTCGACCCCCTCTCCCCCACCCCGAATCTTACGTAAGATTTTTTGAAATGCATATTTGTTATATGAATGAGTTAATGTGTGCTAATTTTATTAGTTCAAGTAAATCCGTAAAATTAAGTTAATAATAAAATAATGGTTGTAATAATTCACAGTTTTTTTCATTGAAAATTATTAGTGCATCGTGTGTTTATTATAAAAGGTTATGGCATAATTTTTTTATGAATAATATTCACATCGTACCGTATATGAAGAAGAAATATTTACTCCAAAAAAAGTATTTACTGTTAATAAATATTTATCAATAGTTAACGAATAATGTTAGAAAAATACTTTTTCATATTTAATAAATGAATAAATTGTTTCCAACCAAATGAATTTATTTATAGTTGATAAATTCTTTCATCAGTGCATAATTGAATCGCGATGAATATTTTTATGAATGATTTAGCTATGTTTAAGTGGAGAAACATTTTTTACTTAAAATTTCTTGCCAAAATAATTACGTGACATTTGATGAGACAACCCCCTCCCCCAAGTGAGATTGAGTGAGATTTCCCTCGCCCCCTCCCCCCTAAACACTTCACGTAATTAATGGATGCCCCCTTAGGGTATAGCTCGTCAACAACCGGCGTGGATAAAATCCCATAAAAAATACCTGTATAGGAAATTTATTTAACCTTAGAGGATTATTTCCGGGAAAATTCCCATTTTGAGAATATTCCAAATAGTCAAGGGGTCTGTAACTAGAACCATAGTATTGTACTGAGTGATTTAAAATTTTAAAAAATCAAAGAGAAAATCGAAATCGATCCCTAAAGTGCCTTCGACTTATAACATTTATAGCTGGTACTAACTAAGGGAGTATTAGAAATGTTTCTGTAATCGTTACCGTATCGTAAATTAATTCGACCATCTGCTTATTCCTTTAATTAATTACTAATGAAACGTTTAACAGTTACTCATTCCTATTTCGAGAATAGATAGTGGAACAAAAAGAATTGAGCGTTTTGTTTTATTTACATTAAATAGTCCTGGCGGCGCTACATTGTCTAGACCTGACATTCGTGATCTAACAGTTGCGTAACAGTTTTGATACGCGTCACAAAAATAAGCCAAGCGGGCCTCTCGGCTATTTTTACATCAATGAGGTGAGTGAAAAGCTGGAAGCGAGGACTAAGTGGTCGAGAGGCAGAATCAAAGAGCTCGAGATAAAGCGAAATCATCGTAAGATTTATTCCTCCAATGTTAATGGATGATAACAGCGTTTTAGATAGTGGTGGGCTGCTGTTTTCGACAATCTATAAATACCCTTTCGTTAAAATAGTTTATAAGGGTATCCAATAGGTATTACGTAGGATTGACGCATGTTTATGTTTCAATTCTAACTTCTAATTTGAACTATCAAAATAATAACCAAATTAACGGTACATTTTAAAATCTCCAGCAGTCCCCATCAGACTAAATGGGCTGAACTTTGGTGTATAGGGTGTTTCTTGATGCACAACAAAACTTTCAAAATTTAAACTTCAAATCTTGTATATGGGAGTGGCGGGGGTTTCAATCAGTGGAAATTCAACCGGTGGCAAAAGAAGTGGAAACTGATTACGAACAACAAACCCGAAATTCAGCCTTTTGAAAGGGTGCATGGAGCATGAAGGATTTTGGCACACCAAACCTCCTCCAGTCTATGCTAAGAAGTGTCATCGGCGGAATACATCTTTAATTAGGGTTAGATGGTTGACATTTTTTTTGCGTGGATTGAGGTGAACTTAGGGAAGTGCACTGTAGTGGCTTCCACTATTTTCTTTAACAACGCCATTTCAAAGTAGAGATTCCATGTTTTGTTATGGTTTTTGAGTAATTTTATTAAAGATTTTATTAAAGAGACTTATAATGCATTTCACCAGATTTTAGCTCTATCGAATAAAAATGTGCAGTAGGACCAATAGTTATAGATTTTCATCAATCATAAATCAATGTGAGCTTACTTTTTCTGAATCCATTCATCCAACTCTTCTTTAGTAATTTTTAGTATGAAGTTTTGATCATTATATTTAAAAATTATGAACCAATAAGTTTATTTACTATGTAATCAACTAAAAAAACAATATTTTCCATTATGTTTTATGATATTTTTTGGGCATTACAAAAAAAAGTTGTGTTCTCAGTCAATATTAAACTTTTAATGCTATATGTAAATATCAAATGTGCCTGTTAAAAGGGCCTATATAATATAAACTACACAGCCGTTATTGGGTGAATATTGAAAATCTTTCGGGCTTATGGCTTGCAATCGGTTGAACTTGTTCCATCATTCCAACGGATAGTCACACTTTATTATGGAGTTTCGTTTGATCTGGTATGACCTCTAGATTTGTGCGCTTGGTCAGCAGGTCACTTCGATAGGTCCTAGGTTGTCCAAAAGCCTACCTTTTTGGACACTTTAGGAAAATGCTGTGCATTTTGATAGGATCCAACCCTGACTCTTGGAAGTTGGACATACAGGTTTCTCATATGTTTGAATCTCTACAGTCTTGCTGTAGTTATTCCCACTTGAAGCGTTGTCATCTTGGTCAAACAGTCTGTTGAAAATTGGTCGTTTTAGTCTAATTTCAGTCATACATACTACGATTTTTGAAAGGGTAAGAGAGATTTTGGGCTTCGTCCAGATCCATGTAACAACACCAAGGTGTGTACAACTATGTGTGAAATTTGTAGGAGTGAGGACGTTATCTCCTTGAAGCCTTTCTAGATGTTGGAGTTCATTAGTACTCTGGAACTACAAGGCGAGCTGTAGATGGCGAAGTAGTGAGAACAGCTCTGATGGGGGACATAATGGAACTTAAGGTCGCGGTGGAAGTTGTACAAAAAGAAGACAGCTGAGAAGATAAAATAAATTTTCAATCTTTATTTCGTACTTACAATATTTTTCGATTTAAATATTCCTTTGATCCTTTACTGATCTTTACGCATAAGTTTAATTATCCGTATCAGCGTCTGCCCTACGCATCATTTATGGCGATATGTATCTTCAGAGCTGCTCCCATATTTACGGACACGTTCAAGCCCCCTTTCTCAGGTCGTAGTTAGTCTTGGGAGAAATTCTTCTCTTCAAGCATTTGCCTTTATATTCGGGTGTCTGAAGTTTTTACAAAGCCAAAGTCTCGACGCTATCGACTTCATCAACAACACGCCACCTACGCAGCTCGCATTTCGACGAAAAATTGAGAGAAAACGAACAATAGTTACTTTCTGGCAAAGGCACATATACTATGACGCAAATAATATCGCTCGCAAAACGCTCGTTTAGTATCACCTCCACCTGCCAAGGTCAATAGCGTTTCGTTTGGAGAGTAGACGGTCCAGAACGTAATATTCCCTGATAGAAATCGTGGGACGGGGCAATCTTTTCATCTGAAATAATTGGGCAACGCTCATTTTAGGCCCCCCGAAAGAATTCCAGCGTGGACGGTTGCCAGTTGAAGATCGTACGACTGGTCGCGACAGGCAGTAAATATTCGAATATTTTGTTCGGCGTTAATTTCGTTGTACGTAAGCGATCTTATTCTAATTTTCGAATTATTTTCCGAATGACGTCAGAGAATTGGAAAAGTTCGAAATTTATTTTATTTTTCACTTGTATATTATTTGTTGATTTTACCGTAGATACGGTTGCTATAAATACACTCATTACGCCCTAGGGCGTTATGAGCGGGCATTATGGATCATACCCGTACGCTACCCTCGAGTACACCAACTATATCACTTGAGAAATTAAGTGAAGATGAGGTCCAGACTGCTCTGAAAAAACTTAAGTCGAAGCATACTTGTGGTTATGATAACATCCCTAGCTTTTTTGTAAAAGATTGCGCTTATGTGTTTGCAAAACCCCTCCAAACAATATATAACAGAGCATTAAGCACATGTACATTTCCCAATGTTTGGAAAACATCAAAAATATGCCCAATATTTAAATCAGGAGCTATCAATCAAATAAGAAACTATCGTCCCATAACATTATTATCCAACTTTGCGAAGGCTTTTGAAATTTCAATATATAATAGAATATTTCCCAATGTAAAAAGCAAAATATCCCTTGAGCAGCACGGCTTCATATCCAAGAGATCAACTATCACCAATTTGATGTGCTTCACACAAACTATCAGTAATGCTATTGATAATCAATCTCAAGTCGATACTATATATACAGATTTTTCGAAGGCCTTCGACAAGTTGGACCATAAAATACTAATATCTAAATTGAATAATCTTGGCTTTGATAACAAACTGCTAAACTTCTTTCAATCATACCTCAGTAATCGGTCACAATATGTTGAGTACCGTGGTCATAGATCGGAATGTTTCATTTCTACCAGCGGGGCACCTCAGGGGAGCAATTTGGCCCCACTTCTGTTTTCATTATTTGTGAATGATATAGGTGATACTATGGCAAGTGGCATTCTTTTGTTTGCGGATGATTTGAAAATATTTAGGGTCATTGAGTCTCAGAGTGACTGTGAGTTGCTCCAAAGTGATATTGACCGTCTAGCATTTTGGTGTGAAACAAATAAATTACCCTTAAATATTCAAAAATGTCACTATTCTACCTATACTCTAAAATTCAAACCAGTGGAATACATTTACTCAATAAATCAAATTTTTTTGGATCGGTGTGATGTAACAAAAGATCTTGGTATTCATTTTGACTCCAAATTGAGTTTCTCAACGCACATTATTAAAACTGCATCGGCAGCAAAAGGGAATGGCTTGGGTTGATTTTTAGAAACTGCAAGGACTTCAAAAAACGTAGATAGTCTATTGCTCTCTTCAACTCATATGTGAGAACACGCTAGAATATGGATCGCTGATTTGGTCGCCTATTTACCTTAAGCACATTCATCTGCTCGAATCAATTCACGAAGATTCTTGAAATATATTGCGTTTAGAATTGATGGAATTTTATCCCGAACAAGGTTTAAATAATAATTTATTATTAAAAAGATTTTTCCTGTTATCTTTGGAGGACCGTAAAATTTACCACTCTTGCATATTTGTCTATAAGCTCACAAACTATTTGACTGATTGTCCAGAGTTATTGTCTCAGCTTAGCTTTAATATACCTCGTTTGAACAGTAGAGGTTCACTTTGTTTCTATTTACCTACTCCAAGAACGAATATACTATCGAAATCTCCAATTTATTCGATGTGCAAAAAGTTCAATCAGATATGCGAAAAAATTGATCTATTTTCAACATCCATTGGAGTATTTAAAAAAGAGATAAAAAATATTATCATAACTCTCAGAGATTAATGAAGCTTATGTGAAATAAAGGTACTCCTCTCTGTTCGTACATGTATTTCATTCTTGAATATGTTATTGCGTTTCTTTACATTTGTTGTTTTTTTTCTATGATTATTGAATGACTCGTTAAAATATTAAAACATTGTATTTGGTTTTTTAGTTCTTAGATTTTAGTTCTTGTTCACAGTTGCATGTATACATTATGAAACGCTGTCCTGTAAGTGGGTCTTGTACCTGTTTGGGCAATAAATGTTTTTTTTTTTTTTTTTAAATAACGCCCGCTCATTGTACGAGGAGAAATGAAGCAACTTCCATTGATTAAATACTTCATAATCCTTTTCGTATACGACTCTGGACTTCTCCGGCAATGAATTTTTCGCAGCTTTGGCTGAATTTTCTATGATATTCTTGGGTAAATTCATATTCATTTCCATTATTTCTATAAGACTACACTAAGAAAGCAGCAATGACATTCACTAAATATGATGACAAAAATATTCACAAACGTCAAAATATCAACAAATGACATGCCTACTATGAGAAGGAAAATGGAAAGTATAGGAGCAATGAAACGATTTTGAAATCGATTTTTCATTATAATAAAATAATTTTTTGGAGAAAAATAAAATCTTTTATGCACCACGTGCGTTACTAGATCCTAACGCCCATCGGGCGTTAGGATCTATATAACGCACTTGGTAAATAAATAACTAATGCGCCATCGCCCAAAAACGCATGGATACTAAGCACTTTTTTAGGTATATTTCTCCGAAAATGGATTTGAAATAATGATAGGCGCCCACAGGAATTTTTCCAGAGGGGGATGGGGGTTTAGAAACCAGAGGGGTTTAGGTGTAGGGAATATCCCACGAAAAGAAAGAGAAATACGGGGTACTCTCATGGATTTGACTATTATGTTATTCAGTTGATACACTTTTCAAATTTCCAGGGGATGAACACTGCTTCACTTTACCCCCTCTTGCGGGCGCCATTGGAAATGATCGATCTACAATGAGGCTATCACGATTGCCCAAACATTTTCCTGACTCTTTTTTAGTCGTATTTTCCCCGAAAATAATAGGTTATTGCACTGTACCGAAAGTTAACTGCGAGAGGCGGGTGTACTTTTTAAATCCGTTTTATATCTCCTGTACGACGATTTTTTATGGTTTTTGGGGAGATATCCGAATCGAAATTCGGTTCTCTAGGACCTTTTGAAGGATATATAAATCTGTGTTTGAAGGATTCTAGCTCCCCCACAGTCCGTGTCCTTAGCACTCGAGCGCCAACAGAAAATAATTGAATTTTCAGTAAACCAAGTTCTAATAATCAAATTAATGAAAATTACGAGAAAAATTGCGAAACTTTAGTGTTGTTACTTTAGTGTTGTTACCACGAGTTTGTGACAAAAGCTTTTGTAATTCCCCTCTGTTAGCAACAAAAATTGTAAACAAATTTTGGAAACCGTGTTTCCGTTTTCGGTGGTAAACATCAAAAGAATACGCTTGATGCAGATATTTTTTCGCTGTATGGGTAGGTACGCTTTCAGTTTGGAACATTTGTTGGAAACAGAATTGTGTCTTTCACGTGGACGAACGAACTAACAGATACGTTAATTGAATTAGTACACTTACAAAGTGTACTATAGGACTGCACTGATGAAAATTATAAAATTGAAAATATAAAAAAGGATGCATGTAAAGCTATGAGTGATGCAATGAGGCTACACGAACTTGAAATACAAAGGGAAATTTTTTTTTTATCTACTCCTATTGAATAATATATTCATTATTCAACTGCGTTCTAGCAATTAATAGTATCACCTAGTATCACATAGTATTACCAAACAGCGTGAGTAATAATAACTCACTGCTAAAACTAACTATATAAGCTACTAAGATCCCAAATAAGATCGACTGTCACTGCTAATGTCACTTGAATAATTCTGACGTTTTCAAATTGAGTTAATACTACCTAACTATTGTGAAATTGTACTTGTATCTTAGTATTTATTGTTATAGTCGTAGATAAAGTATAGTATTCAACTTACGGTAATGGTCATAACTCACTTGATGAATTACAGCACTCGCTTGCAGCTCGTGCTGCAAACTTCATCTGCGTGAGTTATGACCTACATTACCGCTCGTTGAATAATATACTATTGTTACGTATGTCAATAAAAACCATCATTCTATGTTCAAAAGTAGTTGCGGAACATAGTGCATTGTTTTATACCCATTTTCATTGTGCTTCTATCACCATGGTGAGTGAACTACAAAGTTCACATTGTGCACGGGTATTTTTACAAAGGTGGCGTTAACCGGCGCCGCGTGTTTTTTCGTGGAACGTCAGATCAACATTTTTTGAAATTTTAAAAGGAAAAGTATTACTTATCCCATTTAATGTAACAATAACATTCGTAGAAAAAGTATAGTGTAAAACTCGCATGGAATGACCATTTCCTACTCGTATGATTTGCAGCACTCACCTGCGGCTCGTGCTGCAAACGTCACACTCGTAGAAAATGCATGTCATTCCATGCTCGTTGTACAATATACTATTCCGCACAGTTGTTTATAGAGAAAAAGAAAATGAAAAATGAAAGTCTGGTCGTCTATTCTCAAAGTATTTAATAGTTCAATTCCTCCATGTACTTTTCTTCCTTTGAGGCTTGGTCGTACCCTATATTTATGCTTACGTTTTTTTTGGCACAAAATAATAAATACTGCTGCTGCTTTGTTCTCAAATTGTTGTCGACTCGGTGTGGACACAATGGAAATAAAAGTTGGTGATCTTCTGGGGAGTTACAAAAAGTTGGAAACACTAAAGTTGCCAACAATTTCGGAGAAAACGCACCTTCAGGTAAAATCAAGTACGTATACGTTTAACAATTTTTGCTGCAAGGATTACTAATATAGTCTGACATAATATTAGATACTACAGTTTCCATATCGAAATTATCGGTTTTCCCAAGATCTAAATAGTCATCTCAATACATCAGACAAGATTCGGTAAGTCGAATTTCTGTGTACTTAGAGTCGAAATCTAACCGCAAACTACTCAATTACTGACAAATCGGCGTATTTTCCGTGTTCGATCATCGCGTAGCAATCAGATTGACGGCCGCAGAATCGAAATTTCAAGATAAATAAAACGTCATGTACGACAAACCCAAAACGATTTCGGCGACACACATCATAAATTCGGCGTGCCCAAGCCAAAGTCGATCGGCGTCAAAGTTGCGCCGATAATTTTCCAATTTCAAGTGGGCGTCACCGCACAACTCGAAATTGTCCATATCCATTGTCTCAACACCGATTGATTCGTTAATCGGCCACCGTTAATGCTTCGCTAGTTCGCGACAATAGAAAGAAGGCAAGAGATTATCGGGAAACGGTCCACGAGATTTCTACGCGGGGTCCTCTCGAACAATATGAATCCGAACATCGTGAAGGCCGTCATCAAGACCAACGTCATGGAGAGGCGCTCCTCAGTTTACACCACCAAGGGATCGGTCGTGTCGCTGTCGTCGATGGAGGACGACGACGGCGAAAAATCTTACAGTGAAGTATTCAATATTTATAAATATTTTTCTGCTTTTGTCTCGGATTTCCCGAGAACAAGCAACTTTTTGATAAATATAACTACATCACCAGTTTAAAACGTTACCACTTTGTTCACATAATCCAAGATGATGGTTTTGTGTCATATTTGAATCGGGAAGACAACCAAGTTAACGAAAGAAATTGAAGACAGAATCTCACGGTGCTGCATTTCATTGCTTTTACATATTACCATTTATTTTAGCGTACTACAGATATGAATTTTGGTTTTTTTCCTTGGCAATAGACGAAGCGTTGTTGACAGTTGGTTTCAAGGAAACTTCGTTACAGTGGACATTTTATTAAACTTTTGGGACCGGCCAGCTGAGTCGGGAATTCCAACCTCTCGATGACCGACTAATTAGGGGATTGTTGAACCAAGGCGATGACCTGTATTGTTCACATTCCGCAGGTTGAGTTAGGTACATCATTCGAGGAATTTTAACCCCTAATGACCGACTAGATCTGTTCTCCTTACGTTAATTACTTCCGTGTTCTTAACATCATTATAAAAGAGTTGAGTTAGGATGTACCAGAAGGGGAGGACTGTGTTCATTAGTGTCAGACCAAATACAGGTAGCTGGCCCTAAATACAAGGAGGTGTCCATATATTTTTACTGTAAGGTATTGTTGAGAGTAGATCCGTTTATGAATTAGTTAATCTACCACCAACGATGCTTGAAGAGTTTGTCATGGGTCCTTTCAGTACCTTCTTGTGAGTATGATTGAATTTGATGAAGTACTCTCCTTCGTTGGTTTGACTGAGGATAACTTTAAAATGAGTCTTCATGAATATGCATGACAGATGCTCTTCTGGTAGGAAGTTTTTCATAGAAGTATTTTCTACACTTTCATAATCGCCCGGTAGTTTTGGGGTCAATCAAAATTAATAAGCACTTTAAAATCCATGATTTTATAATACATGTATGGTATCTCAACCGGGCAGAGAGTCGTTATATACCAATAACCTTACTTTCAATAAGAGAGAATAACATGTAGGACTTGGGAATAGTTTTTTTTAAATAAATTAGTTAATCGACTACCAAATATGCTCGACGGGTTCGTCATTTGGGTCTTTCAGTACCTTCTTGTGAGTATTATTGCATCGGATGAACTACTCTTTTTCGTTGGTTTGACTGAGGAAAACTTAAAAATGAGTCGCTACCATGAATAGGAATGACGAATGACCGTCTGGTAGGATGTTTTTCATGGAAGAATTTTCTATATCTTCATGTACTTTCTTTAAAATCCATGACTTTAGTATACATGAATGGTATTCCAACCGAGAAGAGCGTGATATACAAACATATTTTTAAGGAATAGGATCACGAAGAAAGAAACTATGTGTCTAGCTTTATATAATATAGTGCTATAAAGAAATTGATGCGATTGTCATTTGAAAGTTGATTCCTTCGTTTGGCAGACTGCCTTCAAGAACTTTACTGTACTGCTGACCTAGCGTTATTTATAAATTGATTGGGGCGACATAGAACCATATAGGTCAGACTGGTCAATCATTTGAATCAACTTACTAAGATTTTTTTTTTAAATTAAAACATTTCTCTTTCATCCATCTCTTTCGATAATTCTTATTACATTATTATATTGAGAACGTATTTATTTCTGCAGATCCTTTTCACTGCCAGTGACACTCCACGGCAAACTTATATTTTAAATCTAACATTAAGATATAAGAAGGGAGAAATATATATATATATATATATATATATATATATATATATATATATATATATATATATATATATATATATATATATACATACAGTGCTTTCATGATGAAAGGAACAAATTCATTAAAAAATTAGGTTTCTATTTCATGTTAAAATCCTCGGACAGGTCGATTAGTATTTTTATTTGGGCAATTTTCGCAATAAAAATTTTGTATACAGGGTGTCTCATTCAAGAGCTATGGCTTTGTCATTAGTTTTTTTAAAGGTAATACCCTGTATATTATTTCACTTTACAATTCTACGATAAATTCTTATCACTTTTTGTGAACATACCATATGCCTCAACTTGATGGATTCCCAGATTATAACGGAGATAGTGGAGCACCTGGAGATTTAAAATGTGGATTAAAAGTACAAAAAAAAATTTAGGTAAACATTGTCATTAAATCTGAAGAATGAAATTTCACATGTACCATCTGAATTCATTCACTGGTGCTGTATAGTCCGCAGTTTTCACGTTTTTAACGCTCCAGGCACTACACTACTTCATTGTTTAAGAAAATGCAATTACTTGAGAGAGAACGTATTGAAGTACTTATGATGATTGGTTTTGGAGATAGGGTGCGTTCACAAGAAGAAGTCTGCAATCTATTCAATGAAAATCATCCTGATCGTCCGCCAATAATTACTAGATCGACAGTCAGCAAAATTGAATCAAAATTCAGGAGATACGGCCACGTTAGAGATTTACCTAAAGGAAGACCACCGAGAGTATCTGAAGAAACAGTGCTGAACGTTCTACTAGAAACCCAAGATAACCCTCATACATCCATTACTACAATTTCCATAATTTCAATTTATCAGTAGGGTCCGTGCATAAAATACTTAAGGTAAATAAGTATCATCCCTATAAAATTAAGCTGGTACATGAATTATTAGAAGACGATTTTGACCGCAGAGTACAGTTTTGTGAGCAGATTCTTGAAATTCATAATCAACATCTAAATTTCATTACAAACATAATTTTTTCTGATGAAGCCACCTTTACTTTAAATGGCCACGTCAACAGACAAAACTGTAGGTATTGGGCGACCGAGAATCCTCATTGGATGCAAGAATGCCACACACAGCGGCCTCAAAAAATTAATACATGGGCAGCGATTGTTCGAAATCGTGTAGTTGGTCCCTATTTTTTTGAAGGAACACTAAACGGAGAGGACTACTTGAACTTTCTCCAGTTCGAACTCATTCCGCCTTAGCTGTTTTGTTTCCTAACCCACAAGATCCTGACATACCTAATAACGAGATATGGTTTCAACAAGATGGGGCACCTCCTCACTATTCAATCGCTGTTCGACAATTTCTTGATGCAACTTTTCCCAACAGATGGATAGGACGGAGAGGTCCGATTGAGTGGCCGCCAAGATCACCGGACATAACCCCATTTGGATTTTTTCTTATGGGGTTATTTGAAGTCTAAAGTTTATTTGAATAGACCAAATAATATTGATGATCTAAAAGAGAGAATCAGGCAGGAAATAAGACTTATCAGTCCAGAAGTAATTGAAAATGTGCAACGGGAAACATTGAATCGACTTCAAAAATGTCTCGAAGTAAACGGACAACAGATTGAACATATGTAAAAATTAAATTAGTAATTACATTTGTGTGTTTTCATATCGTACCTCTCATTACCCACTATCTCCGTTTCTGGCAATCCATCGAGTTGAGGCATATGGTATGTTCACAAAAAGTGATAAGAATTTATCGTAGAATTGTAAAGTGAAATAATATACAGGGTATTACCTTTAAAAAAACTAATGACAAAGCCATAGCTCTTGAATGAGACACCCTGTATACAAAATTTTTATTGCGAAAAATGCCCAAATAAAAATACTAATCGACCTGTCCGAGGATTCTAACATGAAATAGAAACCTAATTTTTTAATGAATTTGTTCCTTTCATCATGAAAGCACTGTATATATATATATATATATATATATATACAGGGTGTCCCACCGGGAAAGAACGCGATCTGTATATGGAAAACTACACATAGGAAACTTTTGAAAATTTGACAGTATACTAATGTTGATAGGGGCAACTCGACTAAAATATTTTCAAGATGGTAGCACTTCCGGTTATACCGGAAGTAGATACCAACTTGCTTATTTTAAATTGGATACCCTATATATTAATACATTTTTAGATTCTACGCAAGATTCTAGGCAGATTTTATGTATTATGTCCTATACCTAAGTCTAAGCGTTTTTGACATATTCAGGTTTTTATGTCAAAAATGACGATTGCAAGCCCTAATATAATTATCAATTATATAAGGATTCAATATATATAAGGATTCACGTATTACTTACTTTGGGGTGGATTCCTTATTGAAAAAGACTTGCTTTAATAAATTTTGTATAGTATTTGGATAACTAATCATACAGGGTGTTCGAAAAAAAAGATCTAAAATGAGATTAAGAAAACTGACAAAAATCAATTTTTTCAAATGGAAACCCCCCATTTTTCTTATTTTATAGTATTTAGCATTTAAAAAGAAGGTAACTTTGTATGAAGTTATCTATACCTAAAATTTGAAGTTTTCGAAATATTGCCAATTTAATATTTTTATATGGCGATTTTGCATTTAATCGTTAAACAATTAGATCTAGGATATCCACGATCGTATTTGACATTTCAAATCATCGTAATGGCACCCCGGTTAAATTATACAAACGAAATTATTAAAACTTATTTATTATTTATGGACAATGTGACAAATTATTTCAATATATATCCTCATAAATAAAAACCATCACCAAATACTGTTAAACGAATTATAGAAAACTTCAAGAATTTTTTATCCGTAAAGGCATAAGTGTACAGAAAGAAACCAGTTGTTAACAATGAAAATATTGAAATAGCAATTTTGGGATATTTTGAAGCATATCCAACAAATTCTTCAAGGCAGATAGTATTAGAATCAGGCTTATCTAAATCGTCCGTTTTACGGAAACACAAATATCATCCCTATGCTATCCATATTTTCATTAGTGCAGCATGTAAATGAAAATGATTTAGATAAGCCTTAAAAGTTTAAATAATTTTCGTTTGTATAATTTAACCGGGGTGCCATTACGATGATTTGAAATGTCAAATCAAATATCAAATACGATCGTGGCTATCCTAGATCTAATTGTTTAACGATTAAATGCAAAATTGTCATATAAAAATATTAAATTGGCAATATTTCTAAAACTTCAAATTTTAGGTATAGATAACTGTATACAAAGTTACCTTCTTTTTAAATGCTAAATACTACAAAATAAGAAAAATGGGGGGTTTCCATTTGAAAAAATTGATTTTTGTCAGTTTTCTCAATCTCATTTTTGATCTTTTTTTTCGAACACCCTGTATGATTAGTTATCCAAATACTATACAAAATTTATTAAAGCAAGTCTTTTTCAATAAGGAATCCACCCCAAAGTAAGTAATACGGGAATCCTTATAGGAACAATTGATAATTATATTAGGGCTTGCAATCGTCATTTTTGACATAAAAACCTAAATATGTCAAAAACGCTTAGACTTAGGTATAGGACATAATACATAAAATCTGCCTAGAATCTTGCATAGAATCTAAAAATGTATTAATATATAGGGTATCCAATTTAAAATAAGCAAGTTGGTATCTACTTCCGGTATAACCGGAAGTGCTACCATCTTGAAAAATTTTAGTCGAGTTGCCCCTATCAACATTAGTATACTGTCAAATTTTCAAAAGTTTCCTATGTGTAGTTTTCCATATACAGATCGCGTTCTTTCCCGGTGGGACACCCTGTATATATACAGGGTGTTCAATGGGTGATTCTTCAGCAAAAATTAAGGGGGGTCTTTCATATAACTTTTTGTTCAACACCCCTTTCCCTCCAAGTTACAGCCCTTTGAAATTAGGTGAGAAAAATGGTTTTTATTCAATACATCCACTTAGGAAAAAACTAGAGGAATGAAATTTGGCAGATAACTGCTTCTAATAAAATGGCAGTTTTTGAGTGTTTTTGTTACACTAAAATGTTAGCACAAGGGGCTGAAAAAAACAACCCCTATAATATTTTGCATCAGAACTTTTAAATGCGCTTATACTTTCCTATTCAAAAAATATATTTGAAAAGACAGACTCAGTCTGCAACTTTTTTATGTCTAGACTTTTTATCATAAAGTTGTTAGTTTGATCACAAAAAAATAAAATAGTGCTCAGACTCTTCCCATAAATTCACAGAGAGGTTATCATTTATTTAAAAAAAACAAGTAAGCTGCTGTCAAATGAAGTCATATGACAAATAGTTTTATTGTCCTGATTTTTTCTAATTTCTAGACAATGACTTCAAACATTTTTCACAACTAAATAAAACTTTATTGAAAGAATGGCATTTTTTTTATTTAGTTGAAGAATATTGAAAATTAGAGCGGATTGAAAAATAATTGTACTACTAATAACAATTAACAAATTATTTGACATTTGACAGCAGCTTACTTGTTTTTTTTTAATAAATGATAACCTCTGTGAATTTATGGGAAAATAATCTGAGCACTATTTTATTTTTTTGTGATCAAACTAAACTTTATGATTGAAAGTCAAGACATAAAAAAGTTGCAGATCGAGTCTGTCTTTTCGAATATATTTTTTAAAAAGGAAAATATAGGCGCATTAAAAAGTTCTGATGCAAAATATTATAGGGGTTGTTTTTTTCAGCCCCTTGTGATTACATTTAAGGGTAACAAAAACACTCAAAAACTGCCATTTTATTAGCAGCAGTTATCTGCCAAATTTCATTCTTCCAAATTCTTCCAAAGTGGATGTATTGAATAAAAACAATTTTTTTCACCTAATTTCAAAGGGTTGTAACTTGGAGGGAAAAGGGTGTTGAACAAAAAGTTATATGAAAGACCCCCCTTAATTTTTGCTGAAGAATCACCCATTGAAATCTTTCGCATCAATTTAGAAACACCCTGTATATATATATATATATATATATATATATATATATATATATATATATATATATATATATATATATATATATATATATATATATATATATATATATATTTAATTATTATATTTATCATATTATTATTTTTTATTTATATATTTTATTTATACAAATTATTTTTAATTTTTTCCTTTTTTTCTATAGACTCGTTACGTTCACCAGAGGGGCCAATGAGGGGCAGGTCAGTGAAAGAAGTGGAGGAGCAACTTGCAGCGCTGAAAAGAGAAAACTTCAATTTAAAGCTTCGTATCTATTTTTTGGAGGAACGTATGGGTGCCAATTTCAATTTGGATAAAGAGAACATAGTCAAAAATAATGTGGAACTGATGGTAAGATGACAAATGCGTTTTTAGATTAACATTGAACTGTCAAATGCTCCAAAATAACAAAATTGGCTCGTTTATTTTGACGTTTGCATTTATTTTTAAATCATTCTAAAGATTTCCTGAATGTTTGAGCTCGTCGGTAATGTAATAAGAGGACAAATTTTAATGTTTCGCGAAGTTTTTCCTAACTAAATTATGGAATCTTTAAACTATATTTTCCCTGCATCTATGAATGTCGGGGAATTGGTGGTTTCTATTTACACAGTGGGTTGCTATACTATAGTGAATAATTGGTTTTTCGATTATTACAGGAATTAATATGCTGTCAGAATAAAACAAATTGAATTTTCTGAATACGGAGACTACATCGCAGAACGAACAAAGAAATAAAACTCATTGATAAAATTGTTTTCAAATAATAAAGTACAGTGTGTACACAATAGTGGATTTCGTAGACTTTTGAGGTTTTTAAATTACTTCAATTACAAACCAATTTTTGGCGGACCTCAACCAGACAATGAAAGTAAAATACATATATCAAATGTTTATCTTATTTATTAGCATCGTTTTATATTCTTATTTCAACTTTAAAATTAAAAAAAAAACCGAATGAAAATTAAAAAAATTGAATCATATACGAGAATAGAAAGTATATATTACAAAAAAAAGTGATGATATTTTTTTTAAATAATACATGAAAACAAATTATAATATATGAAGAACCAAACAACGAGTTCTAAAAAAATGATTTATTGGCGTCAATGAGCACAATGTAATTTAATTTGTTCGCGCATAACTTGTTCAAATTAGCTCATATATTTGAATTTTTTTTGTTTGAACTTAAAAAAAAAACATAAACGGAGAACGTTTGCTCGCATAAATATGTTGTGCACAGGGAACCAAACGTCATAATGCCCTTTCAGAGAGCTCCTTATAATCAAAACTTATCTTAGCCCAGAATTCGATCGTATCACTGTCCTTAAAAACATCCTTTTTGAATGTTCTGCTCTATTGTTCATGAGCTGATCTTCCAGGTTCTTAGAGATACCTCAATTTTTTTCAATTTCGACTGTAGCAAAAGTATTTCTTATCCAAAAATTTCCTTTATATGAAGTTGGCAAATATTCACGAAAACTTACAGACAGGTATCGCATGTGTAACTACATAGATCTAGATAGGTATACTAGTCGATACAACCAAGGAAAATCATTAAGACGTCCAGCCAGAATTCCAAAAATCGAGTTAAAACCGCATACTACTTTTTCGAAAAGGCTGGTATTTAAGGTCTGGTTTAAAAAAAAACTCTTTTATTGGCAATAAAAAAAATTATTTTTTATATTCTCGTCCTACTACTAGTAAAAATTATTGTTTGTTTTTTTGCTCTCACCTTTCGGACCCCTTTCAACTAGGCCTTGGACCCAAAGGGGTCCGCAGACCACTATTTGGGAATCATTGCATTAGACCATAAGATTTAATTTGATTTATATGTTTCTATATATGGCGGCATACGTCTTGGAACTTTCCTTAGCTTTCATATAAATGAAATGTTTTCTGATCCAAAGAGATAGTTTAAATGAATTCATGTATCAAAAAATTGATTGGAAATTGCATTCCGGAAATGAAGCAAATTCCAAGTTAGTTTCCGTTGACATAAATAAATGAAAAATTTGTTACTAACCAATATTGGCGTGAATACGTAAAATTTTCGTAACCAGTTACACAGATACGAATTGTCGTAATTTCGATATTACGCTCGCTTCCTGAATCTGAGCGTATGATACGCATTTCTTAAAATACAGAAATATCGCCCATTAAAATTGTCCGAATTCAAAGAATGATCGCGGAAGTCTCGAGAACTGCATACCTAAGTTTCACAATCGCGTTCTGGAAGATGCCCACGCATCTGAAATTATTCGGACCGAATGTTGGGAAGTTTACCAACCACCAGCATCTTGTAGATCAGTTATCTATGTAGCAGGAAGCGCAGTATCGCAGTAAGCGATAAATCAGAAATCGTTTGTTGTTTTCAAATTTTTATGTTCTATAATTTAATTTTTCCGAGCAATAAAGTTTAAACTTTAAAATAAAACACACTTGGCTTAAGTTCCACTATATAAAAATATTTAGATACTGTATTTAGCAGTAAAGGATAGTCGACATGTTTCGAGTTATGAACTCATTATCAAGACTGACTACAGGAGAGTATTACATCTTATTTTATAAAACAGACAATAGCAAAGGTTCATTTACAATGGGTCATTTACTATTATGGGCGGAACTTATTTCGAGAATTTCAAGAAGGTCAAGGCTCTTCACTTTGTTGCCAAAATGCAAAAATTGGGTTTTGTTGAAATCGAAGATGTGAATAAATTTTATACAATGTTCGGAGAAGCCAGTGGTATTTTTATTTTGTAAAATTGACTTTGTATGTTCCTCAACACGAATGTTTATATTCCTTCCTATGTTTGTCCAATATAGAAAGCAGGACATTCGTCGCAAAATATTTTGTAAACACCACTGTTTTCTCCGATGTTGGATTTTTCTTTATTATTGACCAAGAATTACTGCAAGTTCCTTTTTTTGTTCAAATTGTTTTAACATTATTTTTCCATAGTCTGTTACAAATTTTGCTACTCAATTTCAGCACATAATTTATTGGGAAGTATTTTTGTTCTTCATTAATTTTTTCGGAGCAACATGTCATCAAAACTGATAGAATTCCATTATAAAATTACGCAAATAGGATACTGTGGCTGAGATGAAGATCTCGTATAACTTCTCGACCCAGTACCTAAGCAGTTGTTGCTTAGGCCAAGATAAAAAAAAAGAATTTCATGTAAAAAGTGTTAGAAGAGAACCAGCTGCGCCATTGTTTGTAAAATAGTTCCATATGATATAGTGATATGTTTTTCACTCGACTTTATTATTTATAACTTGTTTTTGCTTTTAAAATTGAAACTATCAGAATAATCGTGATGGTGTCAATAGACAAATTGTAGAAAATGAAAAGACGAAGAAAATGAGAGGTCGGACGACTCGATCAGACCTTCAGTTTAAGAGGAAAACGGCCAAAATGCAGTTTTTTCAAAAATTCATTTCTCGGTTATTTTATGAGTTGTAGCGTAGATCCTCCGGTCAGTATTATTTATTAATATAAACTTTATTTATGCGAAGAGCAAGAACTCTCCGATGCATGGTTTTTGATCTGTGGCTATTTGTATATTTTACTATGCAATTTTCCAGCAGACCTGAATGCGACAGGTATGGTCCGATTTCAATTTACAAAAAAAGATTTTGAAAGAAGAATTCTCATAGTTCAAAACGTTCATCTTGGTTTTACATGAAAACGCTAAGAAATATGTTTAAAATAAAGCTGAACATGACGGAAACGGCCGAGAAATTACTGTCATGTTCAAAATGCCGACGCTTTCGAATGTCATGCTTCTCCTTGCCTGCTGCTCTACCCCCCCCCCCCTCTTCAACTACTCTCACGCGTGCTGCTGTTTTTCGTCATGTGCATCTTTATTTTAAACATATTTCTCAGGGTTTTCATGTAAAACCAAGATGAACGTTTTGAACTATGAGAATTCTACTTTCACAATCTTTTTTGTAAATTGAAATCGGACCATACATGTCGCATTCAGGTCTACTGGAAAATTGCATAGTAAAATATACAAATAGCCACAGATCGAAAACTATGCATCGGAGAGTTCTTGCTCTTCGCATAAATAAAGTTTATATTAATAACTAATACTGACCGGAGATTCTACGCTACAACTCAAAAAATAACCCAGTAATGAATTTTTGAAAAAACTGCATTTTGGCCGTTTTTTTCCGATTTTCTCTTAAACTAAGGGTTTGATCGAGTCGCCCGACCTCTCATTTTCTTCGTCTTTTTATTTTCTATAATAAGTCTATTTACACCATCACGATTACTATGATAGTTACAATTTTAAATTAAATTGTTAATAGTAAAATTATAAATAATAATGTCGAGTGAAAAACATATTACTATATCATATGGAACTATTTTACAATCAATGACGGAGCTGGTTTTGTTTTCTTTTTACACAAAATGCTCACTCTAAATCTCTGTAGCTTGGCCTAGCTCTAAAAATAACGCATACCTTCTCGAAATTAAGGAATAATTTGATTTTCGCTAATGGATCGGAAAATCGCGTTTATTATTTCAGTAATTGTAAGAACTGCTGTCGTTTTCGTAATTAATTACGGACGACAACTTTGATTATCTTCTGATCTACATTTGTTGGTCTAATTTAGTTGTATGCTTTTCAGGTGGAAACAGAGAGTCTGAAAAAAGAACTGCAGGAGAAGCATGAACTGTTATGTCAAGCTGTCAAGGCTATGGACTTGGAAGAAGAAGAGTTCAAAAAGAAAGCACAGGCTAAAAATGACGAGATTGTGAGCCTTAGGCAGGAAGTAGAAGATCTCCGACTTCAGCTCCAAGTGAGTATTGAATCTTTCAAAATTTCAACTCATTTTTTGGTTGTGTTCTTCTATCATTTCCTCTAATATCATCATTTTAGATTTCTTGGTCATTACACATAGCAATTTAACAAAATATATTTTATCACTCTGATATAACCCATTACTCCATTTAAATGGACATATAAAGTCTAATTAACATCTAAGAAATCTGAATTGAAAATTTCAAATATTTAAAGAATATGAAGCCACCTTATTTTAAGTATCTCAAGGTACTTACTCTATGAATTATCTGAATTATAAAAATTTTTTTTAGAAATTGTTTTTACAAGTTTGTTGATTTTTTAATTGATTTGAACATGTGATTTGCATAATTCATGAGATTCAATACAGATGTTAATCTTGTTAGCTGATTTTGAATGCCTTCGTTTTCTATCTTTGATTAATTCTCATTTATTGATTTAATTTCTAGGACGTAAAATACGAAAATGATACTGAGTCATCACAGAAAAGTTACCACTCTGAGCCTATATTCTTTTCTTCTCAAATACTGCCAGAATCTAACAGCAGAATACGAATATTGCAAGAAAGGATAGCTTCATTAGAAAATGAGGTAATATTATTGTTTAATACCATTTCATTGATATTGAGAACTTAAGAAGTACCACTACAATAATGTTTGTTAGTTATTCTTTTAGTTCTCACTTACAGACAATAGAAAGTATAAATCTTGAAAATTATTGAAACTGAATTTTTCAATGAGATTTATATTTCAAAAATATTTGATGGAATCGGTTGCTACTACGTGATAATTTATCATGATGGACACAAACTAAAACTAATGTGATAGTCGTATGACCGAAATTGCAATACCAGGATATAATTTTCAATATTTTGCTTTTATAGATATTGTAAAATAAAGTTTTCGTTTGTGATCATAATTTCAAAATTATTTTTACACATGCATGTAGATCAGATTAACTGAGCTTACATTATATTGAATTGCACCTTCATTTTTAATTAATTTCAATATATAATTTTACGTGATTTGAAAACGTATATATAAATACAATTTCGAAGAAATATTGATTTAATTCAGTTTACAAACTAGTGATGCAGTTGAATTTGTGAAAATTTGTCAGCGACAAGTAATTTATTGTTGAAATGGTATCAATTTCCTTTGCTTTGGAAATTGTAAATATCTTTCTCATTCACAAAAGATGAAGTACATATTTTCGAATAGTATCCAGGATTTCTGATTGACTATTTGTAAATTATGAAGATAGTTAAGGTTCTATCAACATTGCAACATTATCACAGGAACATTTTAAATTAGGTTTATAAACTATTTTAATTTATGTCTCAAAATGTTCAACAATCGAGTTGCTTAACCCTTTCCGGTCCAAATTATTTTTTTGTGGAAAAAATATTATGTATGGTTTGATAATGGTTTATTAGAGATACTCGAAGAAAATGGAACAAATTTCAAGATAAAAAAACACAAGGATTATCCTGCAGGATGTGGTCACTCCACATAACCAGTAGGAACATATAACCAAACAATATAACCTATTTTGCGTAATAGAACATGAAACAGTTTTTGTCATGTTTCAAACACAATTCTACTCTGCACGCTGAACATTTCTTACGAAATCATCATCTGCATGAAAGATTGTACTAAATGATCGGCAGTTATTGGGTTTTCCCAACCCTCGCGGAATTGCCCGGATGACTCCGGGTAAATAATGGTCAAAGCTCTCCCGACTTCCCGGGGTGACCTATATTTCCCCAGTTTTTTTAAAAATTATACGCAACCGCGCTCTACTGATGATTTAAACTTCGATTTTTAATGATTATGATTTTGTGCTAAAAAAACTGTCAAATATTAGAAGCAGAGTAATATATAAATTAAAAATAAATAAATGATTGACATTTTCTTCAACCCCTCCCTACTAAACTCCTTAAAAAAATCTCCCGGGTTGGTCCTTGTTGAAAATTGGCAAGCTTATTCAGTAGGTAGGTACTCCAAACTTGCTTCCTCAGAACTAAAATAAGATAACACGATTACGGAAGTGCCCAGTGGTCACTTCAGGAGACCCCAACAAAATTAGTAATTTCGAAAGAAAGGAAACATTTACGTTCAATATATTCATCAAAATGCATAAGTAAGATATAAGTGAATAACTTTTGAGCCATTTTTCCACCATTCATAAATAAAAATAACAAATTCACACAGTTTCAGCAGATCCTCTGAGTAGTGCCCAACTATAGTAAACAAATGCATGTTATACGCGCTTCGACTTATTTCGGTCTGTCTTCGATGAACACGTCAAATTTTGCTATGTTAAGACAACCCACAAAACACACTGGTATACTGAAATAGCCAACGAGCAGTTTTACTCATGACTAACAAACTGTGGTCTTTCTAGCTAACCAGTTGCCCTGAAAGGGTTAAACTTTGATACTTCACAAAAAGAGAGAATTACATACCTACATGGAATATATAAATAATTATACAAACAGAGTAAACATATGTAATGATCTATTCAAGAATAATCGATATAGTAGGGAAAATAAGATTTATTCGACAACAAACTGGAAGAACAGATAATATTGATTGGTTGATTTTTTTTCCAGCTTGCCCAAGAAAAAGAAAATAATGCATCTTTGCAGATGATTCTGGACCAAGCAGATATTATAAATACGAAGTTTGAACAACTGCGGACAGAATCTGAGAAGAAAGATGAGACAATAAGAGACCTTAATAAGGAATTGAACAATTCAAAGGAAAAAATCGCCAAAATTTCGGATCAGGTTAGAGAGTTAGAAAAATTCAAAGAACAGCACATAACTGAATCGCTGAAATTAACCAAAATGCTGGCTGAAAAATCGATTGCCGTCGAACAATTGGAGGAAACTATATCTAGCCTGAGAAAGAAGTACGGAAATTTAAAGTCAGATTTCGAAAAAGAGAGGCAAAATTTCGATAGAAACAAGTTTGTCAACGATCTGAAGTCTACGGAAATGGAGGAGGAGCTCGAAAAGCAACGGGGGCGCATCATAGACCTTCAGAAGAAGCTTGGTTCCGCCCATCAGGAACTGAAAGAAAACCAGAACCTTCTGGTGCCAAAGAGTCCGAATGGCAGAACGATCGCGACAAATACTGACTGTGATAATGTTTCAGTTCCGAACGCAGCAACATCTCTTGGAGTACCGAAAGAGAATGCACTACGCGATGCACTAGGAAGCAGATCTCCGTCAAAATCACCAGTTAAATCATTCGACTTCAACACCATCTACAAGATACTAAATCCCATCATGTTTTCAAATAAACGTCAGGTGAGAAGGAATTATTTTGGGGATACTTTAAGGGGATTACGAAGGGGAATATGGAATCAAAAATTTTTGTAAAATTTATTTTTCAATGAAATGTTAATGAATGTGAAAATAATCTTCAAAAGTTGGGAAAACTTAAAGTCTTTCAAAAACCGATTTCACGTCATTTACACCAACTTTTTGACTACTGATTATTTAGAAAATTTGCACAAGTAATCAGGACCGATGAAGATGCAATAATTTTTTCACTTTGTTCTAATGTCCTGACCAGGATAAGAAAAATAATAATTTTACAGATTAAATATATACCATCCATAAAACAACAGTAAATATTGTAATTACCATTACTTTTAATTCCGTTTAGAGACTTAAAAATCAGAAAAATTATAGTTTAGAAAAACTAAAAAAACACCTATTAATAGCAAACCAAACTGAAAAGTATAAAATAATTTATTTTAATCGTGTTTTTCTATAATTTCCTCTCATTGTGCCATCATTTTGAGAATTCTTGTTTCTATACCCAGCAAGTTAACAATATATATTTTATCATTCTGATGGAACCTGCTCCTCCAGTTGAGTGGGCATATCATGTCTAATTAACAATAATTTCTTCACTTTGTTCTAATGTCCCGACCAGGATAAGAAAAAAGACTAATTTTACAGATTGAATATATAACATCAATAAAACGACAGTAAATATTGTAATTACTATTACTTTTGAATCCGTTTAGAGACTTAAAAAAAATGAACTATAGTTCTAAAAACAAAAAAAAAACTCCTTTTTTTTTTTTAAAAGAGGTGGGACGTGCGCCCTCTCACACGCGCCCGACCTCCGTACAATTTTGGCTTCGTCAACTTAGACATTTAGCCATCAATTAACTAAATGAGGGGAACCACTTAAATCCGGACGCATACAAACACCCAGGAACACGGTGGGAATCGAACCCACCAACTCCGTCAACGAAGACGGCATAGCGTTACCTATACCGCTCAGCCACGGAGCCTCCTAAAACACCTTTTATTAGCAAACCAAACTGATAAGTAGGAAATAACTTATTTTAATGCAAAAAAACGTGGAATGTTTGATATCAAATGTTACAAATATTTAATTGGTACCTATTTATACACAACTTATTGTAAATCTTTCCCCTTTTTACATAGTGCTAGATTGTTATCAACTTGAAGTCTTGGTCAAATTTCGAGTACTGTAGTTTAAACTGTATTAGTTAGTTTAGTTTATTTCATATTAAGAAGAATATAGGATAATTTGCACTATACACACGTCATCAAGATACAAAATTCAAAATTAAATTAACCTACATATAGACATTCACATGACAGTAACAGCTTAAATATTCTATCTTTTATTTCACACAAGTATATATACATTTATCTTTTCATCTAATTTTCATTTTTGAACATAGGTACCAGTTACTAAAAATTAAAACAAACAATATATCTCTTGCCGTAAATAATCGACGTATTCCTCACTTGAATAAAACACACCGGAGATCAAAATCTTGCAATTCACTCTTTTTTTTAAATTTATCAAGTGGTAGTTCCCCAAACTGCCACTGGCAGTACATTAAAAAATTTGATTGCCCAGTAATTATGGCCATCTTGACATCTTTTGAGTCGTCGGTAGGCCGGTACGAAGTTATGTTTGTTTCTAGTTGGGTAAGCATGCATGTCTTCATGAGTAGAAAAAAGACGGCTATTCTTTTTTATGTAAAGTAGATTCTCCAGGATGTATAGAGAAGGCAACGTAAGTATTCCCAACTGCCCTACAATCGTTCCGGAAGCCCAAACCACACACCACTCTGACAGCTTTCCTCTGCAGTCCGAACAACCGTCGAGCACTCGAAACGTGCCCCCACACAAGTACAGCATATGAGAGCCGTGCATGAAAGGTTGCAAAATAAGCTGTTCTTAGTACCTTATGAGATACATTATCTGCGAGACGACGCAGCAAATACAGGTTCTTGTTCCGACCCGAGGCTAGAGATTCAGTATGTTTTCCCCATTGTGCCTTTCGATCAACAAGAGCCCCAAGGAACCTAGTCTGAGATACATGATCATTCAGAGTGCCTATCTCGCTCAATGAAAATATCATTCTTTGTGCCTTCGCCTCATTCAAAAGCAATCTATTAGAATTGAACCATCCTTCAGCCTTTTCTTGTGCCTCCAAAGAACCCAATAATGAAGCCTCCAGAGTTTCTGCCACAACAGAAATTGTTGTGTCATCGGCAGAAAGAGTGTAATTAGACTTTTGGTCCCTCAAGGGCAGATCATTCATATATATGAGGAAGAGTATTGGCCCCAAAATGGATCCCTGAGGCACCCCAATTTTTATCTCCTGCTCCGCCGACGTCATCCCATTGTACCGCACAGTCTGATACCTTTCTGCAAGATATGACCTCAGAAGTAGAAGGCTGCCACCAGTAAATCCATATGCCTCCAGCTTACGCAGAAGGATCCCATGATCAACACAGTCAAAAGCCTTGCTGAGGTCACAAAACAAAACTGTGTCGTAGCAACGCCCATCGAAAGCATCCATAACATCAGACATGAGATTAAGAATTTCTGAAACTGTGCTCCTATTTTTCCTAAAACCAAACTGTACTTCACTGAAAAGGTTATTCACCTCAAAAAAATTGATTATTTGTTTAGACATGCACTTTTCAAAAATTTTTGACAGTATGGGAAGCAGTGATATTGGTCTATAGTTCTCTGCGTTTTCAGGATTTCCCTTCTTAAACAGAGGAACCACAACCGCTCTCTTCACAGACTCCGGAAATGTACCCTCCTCAATACAGAAGTTTATCAGTTTTGTGAAAGGCAGCATAATCAAATTCTGTACTGATTTGATAACCTGCCTGAAAAGGCAAAAGAATTCCGGACATCAACATTCCTAAGATTATCCAAAGGATCAATATCAGACTCCGGCATATCATGCACAAGTTTGTTGGCAATTCCCAAGAAGTATTCATTGAAATCATCAGAACTGAGGTTATTCGATCCAACATTTCTTTTTTGTTCACGTTTTCATTAATAATCTGCCACATGCTCCCTACAGGGTTACTTGCCGAACATATGCGATTATCATTTGCAGTGATTTTGGCTTTACGAATCTCTTTATTATATTCTCTTTTATATTGTATATACAGTTGTTCATTCGCGAAGGTGTTGTATTGCCTTCTGATATCACCCAGTAACCGAAGGTGCTCCCTCATAGCTTGAAGTCTCTGCGTGAACCAACCAAAGCTATTCTCTGTCCGCATAGTATACTGTATGTTATAAGATTGTCACTATTCTACTTTACTCATCGTATATATTATAAAGTAAAATTGTTTATTTACGGAAAAAAGGAAGGAAATAGAATCAAATTTTTTATTTTTTATTTAAAACTTGTCTTTTTCAAACAGAAAATTAAATAATTGCTTACGTTTAACTTATTCCATTACAAACCTAATTCCGATCCTCTCAGTATTTTGAAGAACCTCTTTAGTTTTGACATTGATGCAAATAATAAACAAGATGGAAGAATGTGAAGCTAAAATCTTCAGATTTGAAGGTCAACAGCATGGCAAACACTCTTCTTGTAAGAGAAAAATATTTCGAATAAGCTGCATCAATTCAGTCGACTTCAACTGATTATAAAACTGATGTGAAGAAATTTCAAATATCATTTTTCCTTTCAGTTGATGAAACAGTTAGATGAACTCAAAGATATCCTTTCCAAATCTGAGCAGAAAATCATCCATCACAAAGGGCAAGAGATGAAAGCTTGCGCCCTCATAAAAAATATCATGGAGCACCGTAAAACTTGGGACAGCCAACTTCAAACCCATAAGAAACGGATTGCTCAGCTGGAAAAGGAACTTGAAGGCGTAGTTTCGAAACCTGAGGGAAGGGGGTCTCTAACTAAGGATCATCAGGTACCTAACATTAAGTCTAAGTTGCCTAAGTCTTCTCGAAGTAGCCGATAGAGCCGCTTTTGAAAATAACGCTTAATGCTTTTGCATGTTTAATCTTACTTCTTCTTAAATATTGTAAGCTTTTCTGTTTTATCATTCATTTTCATCCACTCGCTGATGTTATCATTTTATTTTTGAGACATTTCTGAATTTTTTGATGCATGCTCTGCTCTTCGGATCTATGCATCCAATTTGTAGTCTTAATAGAAACATTTTGTCTTTTATCTCCATAATTCTTTATCTGACTTCTCAATTGAACCATAGCTTTTATCTATTAGTGTATTTTATATTCCTGTTTGTACCCAAATTTTTTTATGTTGAGGCAATGATTTTTTTGAGTAGACAATAAAAATAAACAAAAAAAATAATGAGAATGCTATATTAATTCTTAAAAATACGGTAATTTTATCAAAATTTCATAATAGTCGCCTTGGTAATATAATATTTTTGATTTCTATTAATCAGTGAAGTTACATACAATTATTTTCAATTTTATAATTCACATTTATAATTCCTTGTGAATTTGTGTAAGTAATAATTCCGAAGTAATCATTACAATACTTGATTCAAAGAGCAATGAAAATTATCAGTAAGCTCGAAATATTTTAATTTGCAATGATTGGTCATGCAAGTTGAATAAAATGGGGTTTAATCAGTGTTAAAAATTATACCTAACATGTCTGCTTGCTAGAAATAATTTGGCAACTTCAGCAAATAAAATTTAAAAAAAATAAAACAAAATTTTAAAATAAAAGAAAATACAAACGTGTATTACAACTTTGTCCTTGAGAATTAAATGAATAGTTTGTCCTAACCAAGCATACTCATCAAAGGATATCTATTTGATGTACCTGTAAAGCATCAAAATCTTCTCATTTGTCTTGGACTGTCATATGTGTTTATATCTGTCCATTTTAGTTTTATTGTGCATATATTTTTTTAACGTTTTTATTGCTATGACTGATTCCGTTTACATGTATTTACTTCAATGCTTTTTATAGATAAAATTATATTCTTATTTTATTTAATTGTTCCATCCTTATTGTATCTCACATTCCAATCAAAAATGGCCTGATCAATTTTGGGAACAAATGAATTATTATTGTTAGGAATATAGAAAACAAGAATCTGTAATAGTTATATAATTTGTTGAAATACAATCTTGCAAGAAACATAAATCATTGAGGCAGACAACTATTGAATTACCATCTCCTTAAAATTGAAAATTTATTCAGAAATAAAATTTTCGGATTAAATTCTTAAAAATTTTCAAACAAATAATTTTTGGCATTTCTAATTCAAATGTATATCTATTTGCAATTGCGGGTAATGAAAAACGTGAACCAATTCTTCCTTGATAATATATTAATGACTTGTATGGTTTTCCGGTAGCGGTTTCAAACTTTTGTATTTTATACTGGTGCAGTAGAATATTAACTCCTGAGTTGAATATTGTTTTAAATTTATAGCAAAACGATGCTAGTTTATCAAATTGAGTACTGTGAATTGCAGTATATGTTTTTTGGAAATCATATATATTTCAATCAGCATCGAAAGTTATTAGGCCAAGCTACAGAAATTTTTTCATGTAAAAACCAGCTCCGCCATTGTGTGTAAAATAGTTCTACATGATATAGTGATATGTTTTTCACTCGACTTTATTATTTATGTGTTTTTTTTAGTTTTTTGCTTATAAAATTGAAATTATCAGATTAATCGTGATGATGTCAATAGACTTATTGTAGAAAATGAAAAGACGAAATAAATGAGGGGCCGGACTACTCGATCAGACCCTCAGTCTACGGGAAAATTGGAAAAAACCGTCCAAAATGCAGTTTTTTCAAAAGTTCATAACTCGGTTATTTTTTGAGTTGTAGCGTAGATCCTCCGGATAGTATTATTTATCGATATAAGCTTTATTTGTGCGAAGAGCAGGAACTGTCCGATGCATAGTTTTTGATCTGTGGCCATTTGATTATGTTACTATGCAATTTTCCTGCAGACCTGAATGCGACAGATATGGTCTGATTTCAATTTACTAAAAAGATTTTGAAAGTAGAATTCTCATAGTTCAAAACTTTCATCATGGTTTTCCATAAAAACGCTGAGAAATATGTTAAAAATAAAGCTGAACATGACGAAAAAGGGCCGAGCGCGTAAGAGTAGTTGAAGAGTGGGGGTAGAGCAGCAGGCAAGGAGAAGTATGACATTCGAAAGCGTCGGCATTTTGAACGTGACAGTAATTTCTAAACGTTGTCAGATAATAATTGTAAACCCCCACTCTTCAACTACTCTCACGCGCTCGGCCGTTTTTTGTCATGTTCAGCTTTATTTTTAACATATTTCTCAGCGTTTTTATGAAAAACCAAGATTAACGTTTTGAACAATGAGAATTCTACTTTCAAAATCTTTTTAGTAAATTGAAATCGGACCATACCTGTCGCATTCAGGTCTGCTGGAAAATTGCATAGTAACATAATCAAATGGCCACAGATCAAAAACTATGCATCGGACAGTTCCTGATCTTCGCACAAATGAAGTTCATATCAATAGCTGATACTGGCCGGAGGACCTACGCTACAACTCAAAAAATAACCGAGTTATGAACTTTTGAAAAAACTGCATTTTGGCCGATTTTTTCCAATTTTCCCTTAGACTGAGGGTCTGATTGAGTCGTCCGACCTCTCATTTTTTTCGTCTTTTCATTTTCTACTATAAGTACATTGACACCATCACGATTACTCTGATAGTTTCAATTTTATAAGCAAAAAACTAAAAAAAATGCGATTTTTCGCATAAAATTGTTAATAACAAAGATATAAATAATAAAGTCGAGTGAAAAACATATCACTATATCATGTGGAACTATTTGACAAACAATGGCGGAGCTGGTTTTCTTCTAATACTTTTTGCACAAAATGCTCACTCTAAATCTCTGTAGCTTGGCCTATATATATGAAATGTCAGTTTATATAAAAAAATTCAGTTATTTCAGAAAAACTGCGCTGAAAGAACTCATTCAAGTGATTCAATTATTTCAATATTGTTTTTCGCTTGAAAGTCTATCAAAACAGAAATGTACATTCTCATTCATATTCTCTATTTATGCCATCAAAATCCAAAAAACGAGGGAACTGAAATGCTCAGTGCTCTTGTTGATCATCAAATTGTCGTCTACAATATTATGTCTTATTAAGAAGCCTATGTGTGGATGAGTTGTGTAATAAATGGGAATATGCTGACACATTGATAACATTCATTAAGATGATTGTAATCGGCTTTTTAAAATAAAAATTGGAATATATAAATTATATTTTGATGGTATAATTTCAGTTATCATTATTTATTATACTGTTATAATCTGACTTTTTGTTTTGACAGATTTCAGTTTCTTAATTTTTCAACTTTAAGATAATTGCATTATAATTTTTCCCTAATTAATTTTTTTATACTTTTACACGCTATATAATTATAACGAAAAGTGAACAATTATTTGTGCAATCATTCGATTAAATTCCACACAAATTAAAAAAAAAAACAATTATTTCAATATTCCTAGTATTTGAAAACGAAATTCATGTTATTTAAATATTTAATGATTAAATGGCTAAATTTCACATGAAAATTAATATTTTCTACTAATAAACATAAATAAGATTAAAAGCAAAATCTCTAGAAGAGACTTAGCTACATAATATGTAGAGCTATAAAAAGATTTTCAGGATATCTTGAAACTATATAACTAGAATATGCCTTTGCTTATTCCGTGGATAATTTCTTCACACATCATAATTATTCAAGAATATGATTGCTTCAAAATGAAATTTATTAAGAAATGCAAAATATCCTCAACATCGTAATTTTTCTGAATTTTTTATTTTGACCTATAAATATTTCAAAATGCGCTTTTTTATGCTTTTAAACTCGGCACGGTCTTTTTACCTACTTTGCTTTTCCTTCCATTCTATTTTTGAATTTGTTACATTGAATGGTTTGTTAGAAATTACAACTTTAATAAACAATAGATATACATAAATGTGAGAAAACATATCTTGTTGAAAGAAGGTTTTCCAAAAGAGAAATTGATAAACATTAGAATGAGAAGTATAATACAATTATGAGGTGGCTTTTTTCCTACAAAAATTATTATTCTAACTCTATAACCATATGTGAATATATGTGATATAAAAAAATCAAGTTTGAACCAGAAACGATATTCATTTCATTAAAATTTTATACCACTTTTTCTATATTATTTAATTTTCATCAATACCATCAATAATTCGTTAGAATTAAAAAACTTCTGCATGGAGAAAATATTCTTTGGGAAGTTAAACAAATATGTTCAGATTTACTGCTGTTCTGAATAAGATATTTAGGGGACACATGTTTATGAATAGTTATAAATAGTTCTTGTGTTAAAACTATTTATACATCTCGCATATGCCTCAAGCAATAGGCGTCAGTTGTAAACTAAATTTCATTCTGTGAGGGCCCAACTTTTGAGTACGTTTTTAGAAACTCTTTTTTGCAACTATTCCTGAAATGTATTTATTCATGCTTTCATTTAAATATTGCTTCTTGTAGTTTTGGCATATTTTTTAATTCAATTTGTTTTGTGAGCTTGAATAGTTTTTTAAATTGGTTTAGTGTTGCCTAGTTTTAGTTTTGCTTTTGCATCCCCATTAATTTAGTGAGTAGTTTTTGTATATTTTTTAATGTTCAATATGCAAAAAGTAATAAAGGCATGGTGAATTTAAATTGGTTTCATTTTTGTTTGTTGCCATTTAATTACTCCTAATAAAAAAAATAAAATAATGATGATTCTCAATTCTCCTTTTTTGATAGAAATCAGAAGATAATTGGGACGAGAATGAATTCAAGGCACTCATTAACGAACTGGAAAACAAAATAAAGGTAAGAATTTCATAAAGTAATATAATTTGAAATGATTTTCGAAAGTTTATTCATTAACAATTTAAAAATTTTCATTATGCTTTGAGAAGCAATTTCCTTGGTTACCATAAGAAAAGTCAATTTGTTAAAATTTAAACACCACAAAATTTTGACAGAAAATATTAGACTTTGAGAAAGAACTGTTTTAAGCATTTGATCTATTAATGAATTTTCAGATACTGGAACTGACATTGAAGGAAAAAGATATACATGTGGAATATATTCAAGCTCAGAATCTGGAGTTAATGAACAATTTGCAGGCTAAGGAAAAAGACATGATCAATTTGGAACAAAGCATGTCTACTACAGGTGACAATTTGAAAAATGACAAAGAAGTTAAAGATAATTTGTATTCTGAACTGTTTGAAGAGAAAAATAAGGAAATTGAAAAACTGAATGAAGAACTTAGAAAGAGAACTAACGACTTACAGGCAGTAGTTAACCATGAATTATGGCAGAAGAATAGGGAAATCGAAAAACTTCAGATAAAATATACACAATTACTAGAAAATAAAGAGAAAGAAATGGCGGATCTGAAAAAGAGTTTCGTACAATTATCGGACAACCTTGAAGAATTGAAAATTGAACATGAAGAAAAACATGCTGAAAATTCAAATTTGAAAATCGACATTTCTGATTTAAAGCTACAGTTGCAGCTGTTAAAGGATAAAATAGGAGAAGTAGGATTAATTCCGGACGATAAACTTGAAGTTGAAATTATTATATCAAGTTTGGATGAAATAAAAAATATTCAAAAAGAGCTTGAAGATGTCAAAAGGGAACGAGGAATTCTTACCAATAAAATTAATGAGCTGGAAATTGCAGTTCAACCTTCCGATCATTTTATAGTTGAAAACACACAACATGAAAAAGAAGTGCAAATATTGAAGAGGCATCTAGAAATGAGCGAGGCTTTGAGGTCTCAGACAAGTGATGCATGCAACCTATTGAGATCGCAGCTGGAGGAATTAGCCATATTCTTGGACTCGTTAATGAAACAGAAATCTGTTCTAGGATTTCTAGGAACAACTGAAAATAAAAAACTGAGAGAAGCAATAGAACACAGCTTAGATCTCTCCAAGTCCGTAAATATGAGTTTAACGATGAATTCTGAACAAAGTTTGATGCAACTCTCGAATATAACTGCTTTGCTTAACTGTTCTGACTTATGCAATGTGACTGGAAATGAAGATAATCGTTACTCTTTAAGTATTATGCCAGAGCAAGCTACTTTAACTTATCAGAGCCACATTTTCAATGTTAAAGAGGGAAAAAATGACCAGCATCAGTCATTTGTTATAAAATCACTTGAAGATCAGATCGAAATGCTTCAGCGCGAGTTGAAGATGAAAAATAATGAATTGAATAGACTGAAACGCGAATCAAGGAGTGGCAAAGAATTAAAATTGTCACATTCAAAACCTAGAATCTCTCCGAGTAAACTAAAAAATGTTCTTACAACAAGAAACGATAAAAATGATTCAGAATCTGAAACCTGGTCGGAACCTGATGTTAATGTTTCCAAAGCAAGGATAGGCTTGTTCAAAGATGTCGAAGCAGTTGGCGGAATTGAAGAAATTCAGTCAAGCGACTCTACAGATGAAAGTGTCACTAATTTGAATAATCGACGATCTGATATATTGAATGAATGCCAATTGACTATAATTAAACTTAACAAACAGGTTCAAGATTTACAAGTTAAACTACAAGAAAAAGAACATTTGCATATGCTGCTTGAAGAAGCAAATGAGACCATTATTTCTCTTAAAGAAGAGAATGAATCAAGAAAAGCCCAAATGGCAGATCTTAATAGTGAACTAAAGGAAGCTAAGACGAAGTTATTATTAAATGAAGAACGAAATGCACAAGCTGTGAAAGAATTGGAGGTTTTGAAAAACACTATTGAAGAAATGGAGCTACTAAAAAAAGAACAGACGCTAAAATATGTTTCTAAAGACAAGGAAATGTGTAACAAAATTAATCAAATGAAATTTGAAAGGGATCAGCTTGTGCATATGGCAACAGAATATGCTAATATGACTGAAAGCTCAAGACAGGAAGTAATAATCATTGAGAAAAAATTGACCCAGCTTACAGTTGAAAAAGAAAATTTAGAAAACAAATTGAGGAAGGAATATGAAAATAATTTACAAGAAAAACTCAGGGATTGTGAAAGGGAATTTACAGACAGGTTACTTCAAATAGAATCGAAAACTCATAAGGAGGTAGAAGAATTAAGTGCGAAAATTTTAGAACTGAGTAAAGATTACGCAGATAATTATATTAAAAAATCGCAAGTTAATGAAAAGATGAGTGAAATGAATATTTTAAAATCTGAGTTGGAAACATTAAAACAATCTTTCAATGATTGCAAGAAGTCTGTCGAACGCAGTGGAAATGACGAAAAGAAAATGAAAGAAGAAATTAACAATCTTCAATCTAAGTTGAATCACCTTTCGCTTCAGTATTCGCAGGCTGTATTAGAAAAATCAACGTTGGAACAGAAACTGAATGAAATGAACAATAGAAGAATCGAGCAGCTGGCAGAATTGAACGATACACAGAAAGAAATATCGTTACTTAAAGAACACTATCAGAAAGAAGTGAACTTGTTGCAAAGTTATAAAACGAAGTTAGAACTGAAAGTGAGCGAATTAGAATTTTGTAATGCTGATCTACATCACAGGTTGGCGAAATTACAAGCTGAGACAGGGGATCATCTTCACAGTAGTTCGGTGCCACTTAATTCGAGCCAAAATGCAGAAATTTGTAATAGATCCGTACCAATTAATCAAGTTTCACCGTACGTCAGACAAATTTCGAATAGTTCACAGAGCTACGTCTCTGAAGATGAAGTTCGAACGAGGGGCGTGTTTTCAATTGTTGTACCTCAGAAATCTGTAGATTCGGATAGGATTGAAGCAAATTCGTCACCTGATTTAGGTATTGAGAGTGATCAAGGAAGATTTTCAAGCTTGGAAGTACAATCGCAAGTTTCTAGACCACTCTTACAAACTATTGAAGTTGCAGAGTCCATGAATAATTTATTAGATGGGGATAACAATTCTGTACAGGAATCTGAATGTGGTGAGTAGATTATTATTGATTATATCGTGAAAATATAGAGAAAGTAATATGTGTCATTTTCTGAAGATTACAATCTAAACGCTATCCTCTTTGTTCTGTAGTTCAGTTCTTTTGTAGGACATTCTTTTTTCCAATTATGCGTAATTACGAGTTCGAGAATTTTCTAGAGTTTCAGTATATTTTGACTGATTTTTCAATCAAAGCAAATGTTCAAAGTGGGATTGAATTTTAGTCTTAAAGATACTTGAGTCATAAAGATACTTTAGTGAATACCCATACTTCCAATTGTGGAAATTATATATTTACAGAACATTGTTATTTTTTCATAAATATCGGACGTTATCTGATTTTGGAAAGAATCTTAACAGAAGGCGAATATTTCCGACTTTTTACCAAGCCACAGACTTGTTCTAACCGAAAGACTACCTTATTACGCTATTTTGAAACAACTAAGCTCTCTTCCTTTAAATATGAACAAAGAGAATAACTTGTTGGTTTTGAGGAAAAAGATCTTCTCTATAATTATGAATAATAATAATAATAACAATATTTATTTCAAAAATTATCACAGACAATGATCTACACTGTAAGTAGTAAAGTTGAAACAAGTCAGGTGAAACCCCTACCAGGTGTTAAGAGTATAAGGAACAAAAGTTGTAAAATTCGACAAGATTATAGGGTTCGGCATCCAGTATAAACTTACGAATTTGTCTTTCAAAGAGCTTCACATCGTCACATTTCGAGAATTTTCTAGGAATGGCATTATAGAGCTTCATGCAGGTATATTTGGTACTCTTCTGGGTTAGGGTGAGTGAGCATTTCGGGAGCAAATAAGGTATTATTTGGCGTGTATTGTTTGAATTTTTGAAATCTTGAAAAAGTTCTTTATGCCTCTGAATGTAAAGTAAAGCTTTAAATATAAAGAGACCTGGGAATGTGAATATGTTGTTTTTTCTGAATAAACCTCTACATGATTCTCTATATGAAAGGCGTAGCATTGACCTCAAAGTCATCTTCTGAGTAATAAATAGGCGCATAGCATAATTGGTATTACCCCAAAAAATCATCCCATAAGACAACAATGATTCAAAGTTTGCATGGTATACAATCTTCAAAACATCCAGATTAACCTGATTTTTCAATACATTAATTGAATACAATACAGCGAGCAGTCTCCTATCTAACTTATCAATATGTACATGCCACCTCAAGGAAGCATCCATGTATACACCTAGAAATTTTACAGAATTTACAGTCGAAAAATTGTGATCCGAGACAAGGATTGTAGATGGAAATTCTTGTCTTGAGCGGTCTGTATGAAAAAAAATTAGCTCAGTTTTATTATCATTTAGATTTAGAGAATTATTCCCACACCAATAAGTAATAGACTCAAAAACCTCTTTAGTTTCTCTAGTTAGTGATGCAAGATTGCCATTTGAGATGATGACATTAGTGTCATCAGCATACAATGACATCCTGCAAGAGAAATTGTCAATAACGTCCGGAAGGTCATTTATATATATTAAAAAAAGGAGCGGTCCCAGGACACTTCCTTGTGGCACCCCGCTCACTATAACAAGATCATCTGACAAAAAGGTAATACCATCCTTAACCATCTGCACTCTCTGTTTCCTATTGCTGAGATAACTCCGAATCAGTTTTAATTGATTATCACGAATACCACATTCTTCCAATTTTGTTAATAGTTTCTCATGATTAACACTGTCAAATGCCTTTGACAGGTCAAGAAACATTCCCAACATAACTGCACCTTAGAAAGTTGAAGAATATTCTATGGCATGTAAAAGTATGAATTATTCTGGATATAAATCCGAAATTACTACGATCTGTATTTTTGTATTTACCAATACTTAGTATGTTTGTATATATTTTCTTTTGACTTGTTTTCTACCTTCTGCTTATGTATGTGGCGATGAGGAAATGAAGATTTTAATTATTATTATTATTATTATTATTATTATTATTGTCACCTGATACGAAAATGTATTTAAATTATATCATCTAAATGAAAGATTGTAGATTCTTCGTTTTAACTGCTTGAATTTTTGTTTTAGGGAACAAATCCTGCTATCAAAAGTCAATGGAACTATCGCAGGAGAACAATTTATTGAAGAAGAAATTGTGGAAGACTAAAAAGGCTTTGGAGGATACAGTTACTCAATTGACAGTAGCCAACCAGCGCAAAAAGCAGGTTGAAAAGAATATTTGTAGACAGATACATAAAACAAGTCAAGTTTTGAGAGAAGCAAAAGCAAATTTAGATTCAGGTTCTGAGACTGACTTTCATAAAAAGTAGAGTATTGTGTAAATATTTTGTAATATTTTGTTGTTTTGTATACCTTATTTTGGAATGTGATATTTCCTGATGACTAGAATAATAAAATATTAAAATTACAGTAGTGTTAGTGAATCATTTCGTGAAAGTCAATATTAATTTTAGGAGATGAATATTTTCAACAGTATTGTGATACAAAATACAAATGATGTATATTTTTAATATGTGTATATATAGAAAGTTAATAAAGAGAATTTTCAATTTTTTTAATTTGATTTTTATTTCTAGGAAAGCCTATTACACAAATATCTGTAATTTTTGAAGATTAAATTGAAAATGTACTTTTATTTTTGATTTGAAGTCTGGGGAGTAATGCCTCAGGGAGAAAAAGTCTAGAATCATAACCTTTGGAACTATAATTTATCTCGCATATTATATTTTTCACTCTTAGTAATTTACGTATTTGTAAAACATTGAAAAATCGTAAGTAATACAAAGTATGTGGGATGGAGATATAGGTTTTCATGGTTTCATAAAATATACAAACAGTGAGTAAATCAGCAAATCTGTTACGGCTTAGGAATTCAAGGACCTTGAAGATTTGGTTGTTTATATTACTCATGGTAATCTTTATTTTTCACCAAAATTTTCTATAATGTACTTCTTACTTCGGTTTTGCTAGCGTTTTTTCCCCACTAAATGTATATATTGATACCAGCACTTAAATTATCCTTTCATTACGAATATATTGTGGACATTGAATGTTCATTCAGCTTACTCGAAAGTTTTTTAAGTAGGTTTTTCCCAAATATTGCAGACTCTACCACTGTGTCGAAAGTTAACAGTGAGGTGCGGGAGCGGTTTTTAAATCCGTTTTAGATCTTCACTATCTTTTTCTAGATTTTTTTGATGTATATATATATATATATATATTTATTTAAAAAATGTTTTTCCTGGTACATTTTGACATCTCCAGCGTTCCACAAATGAGCTGACATTTGAGGCAGAAAAAACTGACAGAATTTGGGTAAATTCAGTCAAATTTTTGGCTTCTTCAAACTTTGTACAAGGAATTCTCAGGAAGGGACAAGAGTGGAAATTTTTCGAATCGGTATCAAAATATATGGAAATTAATTATGGAAATATATGGAAATTCAGTCTTAGGGCTTTTTAAAGTACGCATGTAGCTAAAGAAAAACGGTTTTTGGAGGATTTTTGCTACCTCAACTCAAGGTTGAATATATATAATGTTCTGATGAGTAATTCTCTCGCATATCTAAGAAAGTAACTCGAGTAGACCTGAAATTCATATAAGTGTAACTAGGTATGTCTTACTTCTGGACAGGGCCGTAACGATAAATTCGGGAACTCTTGGGCAAGAATTGATCTGCCCCTTCAATTCCATGACCATTGTGAATAATATATAAATAGATAGATAGATAGATAATCTTTATTTGTCCAGTTATACAAATAAATGTGTAGGACACGTCAATGTTAAAAATATAAAAACATATAAATATATACAATTAATATTCGAACAAGTAAATATAAAAAAACATATTGTCAAACAAACATACATATTATCATATCAACCTAACCCAAATCACAAATAGCAGCAGGTACATATTATCACAGTTTTATCGAAGATAAATCACTATCTAGGAACTCTTGAAGGGTGTAAAATGCACTTTCAACTAAAAAGTCTTTGAGTTTCTCTTTCAGCTTATTCTCTGAAAGATTACGTACATTGATTGGAAGTTTATTCCAAATTTTTTTAGTTAAGAAATCTACATTTTTTTTTATGTAGGCATATTTAGTCCTACTTTGTTGTAAGTCTTGCTTATGTCTTGTATTATATTGATGATCCAATAAATTATCTTCGAATAAATCTGAATTTTTCTTTACAAACAAAACACATTCCAAAATGTAGATAGAAACCAAAGTCAGAATCTTATATTTTAAAAAGATTGGTTTATAGCTCTCTCTTGGTTTCAGACCAAAAATTGACCTTATGCATCTCTTCTGCAGAATAAAAATTCTACCAGCCTCCACCGAAACCCCCCTCCCCCCCAGAAAATAATGCCGTAAGAAATTCTCGCCTGCATATATGCATGATATGCAATCATTGCAGTTTTATGGTCCACGCTCATTGACAATACTCTCAGCGCGAAAATGTACTTAGAAAGGCTTTTTGAGAGATCAGCAATGTGCACTCTCCAGTCGAGCCTGCTATCAACCCTGACACCCAAGAATGAAACGTGTTGCTGTGCCCTGAGAATTTTAGACTTATATGTTAGACTAAACTCTTCGCCCTGTTGACCGAAAGATATGATCTGAGTCTTTTCCACATTAAGCATCAGATTGTTTTGCTTGAACCATTCTTCCAGAATGCTCAACGTCTCCCCTACACTAACCTCACACTCCACTCCAGACATCTCACAAAAGATGACAGAAGTGTCATCAGCATAAAGAACCATGTCCTGAGATATTATTTTAGGAATCTCATTTACATATATAATATAGAGTAGTGGCCCCAGTATAGAGCCCTGTGGCACACCTCTAATGATCTTCTCTGGTTCGGATCTGATTAATGCCCCCTGCCATCAAGCTCAACGGCACACTGAATACGAGCAGCAAGATAGGATTGCATAAGACTCAGACTAATCCCTCTAATTCCGTATGTTTCAAGCTTGTTACTGAGGATTTGATGGTCTACTGAGTCGAAAGCTTTAGATAAATCAATACAGAGTGCTGATGTATGCTTTTGATTGTTTAATGACTCCAGTATAGTAGCCATTGCCTGATATATTGCCCTTGTAGTGCTCTTCCCCTTTCGAAACCCATTTTGAACATTTGACAGAACAGAACATTCTCCAAAAAATTTTGTCAATCTATTATTCATAATTTACTCCACCACCTTATTCACATTAGATAAGAGTGAGACTGGTCTATAATTTTTAAAATCTTTTTTATCCCCTTTTTTATATATTGGTTTTATATAGGCAGTTTTAAGCTTCGCTGGATAAGCACCAGTACAAAAGGCCAAATTTATGATATGTGCCAAGGGCTTTGATATTAAATGAGCCGTATTCTTCAAAACAGATACAGGTATCTCATCCTCACCCACGCACATCAGGTTCTTTAAGGATAGAATTGTTCTTTCCACTTCATTTGGTGTCGTTAGAGTGAAATGAAAGTCCCTTCCATTATGTTCAGCCTTACTGTAGTCAACCCTGTTATCAGTCACATTTGGACAGGCAGTAATAAGATATTGATTTACTTACTTTATTCAGAATATCCTGAGAGGAAAAAAAATATATATTTATTTATAGTGACTGAAGATCTAAATATACTGTAAGTACATACAATAATGTTTTTTAACTATTTATTTTTCTCTTCAAAAATTCCAGGATGATTCTTTAAATTCTGGGTAGTTGTAAAGTATGGTTTATCTTTTGTTATCATTCATTTGTGTCGTAGTTACCTCCTTTGTGAGGTGCCCTTGATGTATAAACCGATGTTTCAAAATGCTTTCAACTAACTGAGTGTACTTGCTGAGTGTACTAACCACTGTGTCATTTGATACGGCTCTTGCCCTTCTCCAGTAAAGCTTATAAACCATGACAATTTTAAATTTCGTCTGTCTCGGTTTCTCGAACGAGCCTCGTGATGACCGCGTATTTTTGGGCCTTTGTAAATATTAATCTGTAATTGTTTTTCATGATCCATAGAAATTGTTTTTTTCGTAAAAATTAACAATATATTTATAACATAAACTGTGAAAATGTTTGGGGCCCTGGGGTACTGCCCTGGTTGTCCAGGCGGTAGTTAAGTCC